>ML778223.1:421255-462993 GCA_009831015.1 Picea engelmannii
GGATGCTACCGGTAGCGCCATTTTAAAAAACGGGGTATGTGACCCCCCCAAAAATGAGAACTCTGTAGAGTTATCGTTAAGTTGGTAACTATGTTTTCATAGTCCTTATTTTTCCTTATATCTTTCTATTTCTATCTCTTTTGATTCCCACATAAAAATCATTGCCTAAATTTCCTTAGTATTGAAACAATCCTGAAACTAAATTTCAATTTGAAAACATTAGTTTAAACACTCACATATGTATTCATCATTTCTACGAAATGATAAATCTTGTAGTAAATGCAGTCATGATATCATGTGTAAGGATTGTTATCATTCAAACATCAAGTTATTATCAAAATTGGTTCATCATTATCATTGCTTAATTCTTATAAGGCCCGAAAACGATAACCTGTGTGTCAAATAAGAGGGAAATAGAGTAAACTTTGGTGCATAAAAAATGTTTATTGAATATGGGAGGAGCCCATTATCCAAACGAGCATGACAACATAGGCATTATCCGACAGATCCTTGAAGCCTTGGATATTTTCTCTCGGACTGACTAGTTATCATTCTTTGAATGATTTCAGGGTTCGAATTCATCCATATCCATGGAATTTTCCCAAAGTTTCAATGGGAATACAACCACAATTCAAGGATTGACATTTCTAGTTAATGAAGAGACCATCAACCAAGATACCAGATTGAAATTGGAGGGTGACTGATGGTCGAAACACCTCAAGATACCAAATGATAGTTGGTTGCAATTTTTAAGTACTCCTTTGCATATGCATGATATTCAGAAGAAAGGACTTCGAAGAGATATATTGAATAATCCATCAAATGATATAGAATTAATAATCCAAAAAATTATCACATGTGAGGGGCGCTTAAGTGTTGTTTTCCACTATCACGTCAGGATCTTGTTGCACTTTAAAAGTTGAAATTTAATGAATTTTCCCTATTTCCTCTTTAAGGATTTAGAAAAAATGGAAACAACCTTCCAATAACAAGCTCAACCCTCAGGGGTTTATCATATTGGTTTTATTACATTATTGTTTCGAGCAGAAATGGAGAAAGAAGGGACAATTTGGCATGGTTTTCAAAGTGGTATGAAACACAAACACAAGGAAAGGGTTTTACCATACCAAGACAAACCCTCTCAATCAAAGGAAAAAACATTAAAACAAGACCACAAGGGTGATGAAGCTAAATGATCAGAAAACTCATGTAGCATAGGAGAAGTCGAATCTGGGGTTTCCTCAGGTGTTCAAAATGAGTCATCAAAGGATTGTATAATGATCACATTATCTAGTTTTGAGGAAGATATTGAGGTTCAAAACATAGAAGAAGCTAAGGATGAGTCTACGAGAACACTCAATTTTGAGTCCACAAATGCATTTGAGGTTGCATCTACAGAGGTACCTAAGGTTAAGACCATGGAAGAATTTGAAGAAGCATTGATGGAGGCACCTGTCAACACACTCAGGAGAGAATCAATTAAATAAATTTCATAAGTTAACATTCAAAATGATGATCAAGGAACTCTCAACATCTAGAATAAGACTAGGAAAGGTAACAACCATGTCTTCCTTTTTGAACCTATAATTTTGGTTATTTGAAACTATTTAGAGAAAATAGGAGAATGAAGATGCAAAATTAAAATTTGAGGAGGAAAGTAATGAAGCCAAAGAAAGAAAGGAGTAATATGATGGATACTCTACTAAAATCGATAGAAATAGATGAACATCCTAAGAAAGATATGGAAGGAGATATAAAAAATGTGCAGCAAGCTGTAAATATCATTCTCGATGGAATCCTAACTAATACATATACCTTCCTTTAGTTAAATCCATACTTTCCTAGTTGGAGTCAACAAGATGAAATATTTGATCTAGGAGTCATAGATCATGAGAGTAAAAAACAAGCTATAAACAAGCTTAAAGAGAAATGGTTTTCCCTTTATATCACACAAGAGAATAAATGGAAAAATAAAATTTAGATGTATAGGGCCATATTGAGGGAAATGGAACATAAACTTCAAGAACCATGTTCATTAGGCATAGATGCATTAACATGTAGAGATCCTTATATAATACATTTCATATATTTGCATGACATATGGACCCAATTTAGAATTAAACAACTGGCAACTGGAAGGCTTCACAAGATTACATCACCTAAGGAATTTATCAATGTTTTCTTTCATGTTGAAAAGGATGAGAAGGATTTATTATGAGAGTTGTATCTTTTTAATTTTCTTCTATAGAACCATTTGTGTTTGAATCCTAATCCTTTTGTTGGGGATGTCCAATTCAGGGAATTTTCTTCTTTTTTCTATGGTTTTATCCAATAGAAGGATTCCAATGAATTCTATACTCAAACAAAATTCAACTCAGACTTAATGGTTCGAGAATAATACCATATTCCTACTACTATAATACAATATTATCAAATATTGTTTAGGGATTGTTGAGGAAAATATATGAATTGATCTTACTCAAGCATTTTCAGACTTTACTTGGATAAAGTAAAGTATACGGGAATATCACCCTACGTTTATAGCCAACAAAAATATGTATCCTAACTCACAAGTATTAATTACAAGTGCTTAGGCTAGTTTTTTATCAACAAAAAGCTTGCTGGAAATTCACTTTTATGTATTTTTCTGAAAATATCAGTTGCTGAAATAAATGTAAGAACAGAAGTAAAGACACCAAGATCATAATCTAGATAGATGACACATAAAGCAATCCTTTATTTCATTCCAATTCATCAAGGAGACATTGTCTTTACAAAACTTCACACAAAAAGCTTGGACCAAAGTCAAACTTAGAAATCCCCGATGGAACATACAAAAAGACCTCTGACAGAAAACAAAAACTAAACTCTAAAAGCTGGATCAGCTTTCCACAGATTGTTGCCCACTCAACTCTACACAATAGCATTTATCAATCATGAAATTTAATTCACAAATAGACAAGCCTACACATACCATCAAAGATAGATCAACACCTCTGAAGAACAAGTGTCTGAATGATTTGATTTATCCCTAAATATTGTTGTCTACAATAAGAACCTGTTATCACAAAAGAGAATTAGGCTATGATGAATATATGAATGAATGAAAACTGAACTATCTCAACATAACTCAAAGAGAAAACCTCAGCATGCTTTGTGGTTCAATCCTCCTCTTGTTCCTCCCCTTAGTTCAACTTTTAACAATTTATAATTGGTTAGAGTAGTTGAACTAACTTATTAGTTATGCTAACATAAGGCTTTAACTAACTTTAGTTAAGGAGGGGGGGGGGGAAGTAATAATCATAATAGGTTCATAATTAAATAATAACTAATAGGTGGGACCCCCTTGTAACTCCTTTAGTGATAACAATCATCACATCATAACATAATCCATTTGTTAAGAAAACACACCCCTTGTGCCTCCCTTCAAAACATATTTTCCTTTGACAATTTTATCTCATAAAACTTGAAAATATTTCAAATTAATACTCATGTATCCAGAATAAAACATGTTGTCCAAAATCCATGGAGTCCACTATCATAAAACAACAAATAACATAAAAATTAAAACCCATATTTTCCAGTCTGTGAAGAAACCCTTCCTTGGTTGCTAATATCACCTCCTGATTTCCTTGAAATTGCCTTGAGTTGGGCAGAGACTTTAGGCTTTATCTCACTGATCAAATGGGAACAATCATCCCTCAAATGCATCCATGAAGACACGGATTTGTTAGAGTCATCAGAGGGTGAGGAAGGGGTAGTGATGGATTTTCCTTTATCTAATGCATGATGGGCTTCAATCTTCAATCTCTTGCTGGCGTGGGAAGATTGCACTGGAAAATGGTTAGGGGCAGCTTGGAAAATGGTGTTTAATGGTGGAGGAGAAGGCAAAGATAAGTTTGGCCAACCACGGTGTTGGGAGACTGTTGGGTGGAAAATCTCTCGCCACCCATCATTTTCTAGGACTCCATGCTGTAAAGAGACATGAGGAGGCATAGGTATACCGGGGGATTAAGGGACTTGGAAGGGAGGCCTTTCAGGCCTTGGTTGGACTATTCCCTGTCCAATCCAATTAAAGAATATAGCATGGAACAATTGGCCAAGATCCTCAGAATCAACATCAAAATGTATTGAGAACCTAGGCCTTCTTGGGCCTCGGTTCCAGTTACCTCTACCTATGTTTCCTTAGCCATGGCTTCCCCGACTGAAAAAACTCATCCTGCATATGTTAACAATTAGCAAATAGTATTTTAAATAAACATGCATGGAAACTCCTTAAAAATACAAAATAGATTTGACTCAGAATGTATCAGGCTCATGCAATCCAATCCATACAAATTTTTCTAATGTTAATCAATGATTAAGGGGGTGGAAAAAATGATCAGGGATACATGAGGGGTTTGTAATTAGCAAAAATATTATATAATGAAAGGGGAGAGATATGGTCACTGCTCAATGATAAAAACAATCAATTGTAAGAAAACCAATAAACCTCACTGCAATCCACACAGAATTCTACCACTTTTATCCAATCTAACATAGAATTTTCCTTAGTTGTGATCAATATCAGAACAGGGGGTGAACAAAATGAATATGGGATATGAGAGGGGTTGATAATTAGCGAAAAATGAGATAATGAGGTTGGAAAAAACATTTACTATTCATGATATTAATCAAGCAATCCATAACATATTTTGCAGTAAGAAAAATATGCATCAACCAACAATCAGATGATTGAGTAATAATTCCTGTGTATTTGTTTAATTTCACTGTCCATTAATATCCAACACAATGTCATTACAAAACAAAAGTACTTCACACAAATTGTAAGAGGTTATGCTCCTTTTATTTGTATGTTATACATGTTATAATAGTCAACAACAATACTCGATCTGTAACCATTAACATCCATTATTGCCATGCATTTCCCCAATCCACATCTATATTTGAAAGTAGTGTTTCCAAAAAATAATAATGAAGTCTCTACTTCTGTTAATAGACCCAATCAAGGTCTACAATTATATTCATTCCCATACATATATATGCATTAGAAAGATCAAAATAAATCAAGACCTCACATGCCACGCCCGAAAAGGCAAATGACTATAGCCAACAATCATCATTTAGACACAGGCTATGCAGAAGAAAATTTCTGAAACCATGTAACCATGCCACTATAAAACAAGTATCTCAGTGCGACTTAAAACCGAGCCAGACATCCCACACAACTATCATCAATAGTGATCAATTTGCAAAAAGACAAACTCACTTAGAATTCAGGGGGTATTACTGGGCATACAAAACAAGCCATCGATATTATACACAGTGCACAACTGAGATAATTTCATAGTGTAATAATTCCCATAACCACACAACAATATATAACCATGATATAACTGAAAACCTCATTCTGGGCCATTTATTAAGTCACCTGTGAGTGACCAGGCCGCACACATTCAAGTGTATTCTACCAACGACACAAGATGCAGTAGAAATATCCAATCCAATCATATAATTCTCAAAACATCATCTATAGGACGTGACATGTGTGAACGACAACAAACCCCTATGACCAATGCCAACCATTATCCAAACATCATAAGCACCACTCTAACGACTATATAATAGCCAACAATTTGGCACTGTGGTAAGGGAAACATCGACCAAACAAATTTGATAACGGTGTATACCCACGAACCAAAACGAAAATGACAAAGGTCCTTCCATAACCAAAACTAATTCTTTGACAACAGGCTGGTGACTGTGAACCTTTAGAAGTGTAATTGGAAATGTGGGGCTCACACCATTATCATAGAGGTATTGGCCAAAAGCCATACTAACACGACTTATATACGAATAACAGGTGAGCCCGCATTCGAAGTAACATGCCACAATAATCTTAACATGCTCGATAGACTTCTTATGCAGCTCCAGTCTAGAGGGTTTAAGGGTTTTCATAGTAGCCAACACAGGAGGGAGGGGGCACTGACTATGGTGGAACTTCGGGGATAAAGGAACACGCTCAAGGAGGACCACAATTCTCATGAACATGAGGCATTTCCTTGACAGAGTTGAACATGGTTCTAGTTAAACCCAGGAACCTCGAAGACAATCATCCAGTCAACTTTTTTTAAATATTTGTTTTTAACAAAATGCAATGGTAACACCCAAGAAGACCACCAACTCTAATGAACTCACAACAATTATACGCAGAACCATCATTTTTTCATTCAAAGATGAAACCACACATTTGCAACACTCAGGACAACACAAACCCATACAACTAAGCCAAAAACATTTCATAACCAAAATGAAGTCAAGAATGGCTAAAAGAGACATACCTGCCAATCGAAAACCTTAAGATGAGAAGCGACCAAGTGGTTTCACCCCACTGAGAATCTGGACTGTGAAAACCATAGCCAGATCAAACAATAGTCCAATTAGGGTGGTGGCCAATGGGAAGGGTAAAGGTGACGTGAAGTAAATGCACATTGCCTCCACCCATATCGCATTTAATCCATAGTACATGCCAACGATCCCTCATTAACACCATTAATCAATCAATGCATCGAGAAAATCAATTCATTAAACCATAGCATGATCCAAGTTCCACACTCAACCATTTGCGTCGTTACCTTGCCACATGCGCCACCCATGCTATAATTCAAATGAATCACTTGACCACTATACAAAAAAACCATCACCAATAGCACAAAACCACCATAAAACAATTGCAAATCCATTTCTCCCATAATCCACCAAGTTTTATGCATATCGGCTACCGATTGCATCAATCAACACATAACCAATGTATTATCACTTGCCAAGAATGAACCATCAAAACTTTCACCATATGCATATATGTAAAAATGTAATTTAACATTGTTTTAAATCCATTTCCTTGCTATCTAAGGTTGAACAATAATAAAAAAATACTTTATGCATATAGTATTGCAGAGCTAGGTCCCTTTTTTTTTACATAGATACAGTATTTTACTTTTCCTCAAAATGCCTTTATGCAATTTTCACTAACATATTTGTTGTGCAGGTGCGAGAAGAACGAATATCATATCAAAGCTTAACTGATATCAATGGAAACCATATTCTCATCAACCATGTAAAACTTTGTAGCACATCATCATAACATTGAAAATGAATAGATCTGATCTTGAAGTTTAAGGGGGTCCCACCTACTAGCATTATTTAGTCTTATATAATAATAGGCTTTAGCAACACTTTGCGGGTGAAATTTACGTTGACATTGTCAATCGTCAACAAGGATTTTGGGGATTCTCAACGTGTCATAGTACACAGACAACATGATATTACTATTCATCAGGAAATTGTGCAAACTCATTCCTTACAAGCTCTTTTGGTCTCACATGATATATGACAGACCCTTCCTAATGCCTTGAGAAATAGGAATCGAATAGGATATCCTCATTTCAAGATTGATATTTCACGAGTTTCATTATATATAAAATCTATGAAAATGCATGGGAACTAGTGGATTGGGCACATGTTTAATTACTCATTGATTTGGTGTTCCACTCAACCATACATGGCTAGATTTCATTGGAACAACATGGAGGAAATTGCACTCTTGAGACAAGTTGATAGGAACTTGGGATTCTATCATGTGATAGAATTTGGGAGTCCAACATATAATTGGACACTTGTTCACTTGGGAGTTCCATAGGAGGAACATGATATTTCATGAGGTCATGCAAAAGTATAGGAAAGGGAGAATGATGGGACCATGAAATGATATAATTTTTTCCTATATATTTAACACTTTTGACGAAATTTTGTCTTGAATAAAGACCCATTTTTATCTCCATAGTCTCACTTTCCACTTATCCTAGCTACAACTCCAAAAAGGTATATTGGGATTATGTTTTCAACTTTTTCTTGTATATACTATGTATTTAGAGTAGGAATATAGGATTTAGTTAAAATGTGAATAAACTATTGCTGACAATAAATCTCTAGCATGGATCAAATATAACACATGTTATATAATTACAAGAGTATCCAACAAATCTATTCAATGATTCCTCATATCAATTGTAAAGGATATATGATGACAATTTACAAAGGCTTGAGAAGAATACATCAGTTGGATGTGCAAGTGAACAAAGAAACTTACAGGGAGAGAATCAAGGATTGTTTTGAATGATTTTGGGTCACATTCATTCACTATCAAGCATACAAACCATGAAAGGGGTTCATGGTTACCATTTTGAAATCCAAACACCTATGAATTTTCTCTAGAATTGCAACATCTCTAATGAATGTAATGAATAATTGGTCATTTCTTCCATAGCGTTAAGGTTTCATAAATATCCCAGTTTCTAAGTTGTTAAGGATAGATTCCAATCTGCAGCTATATATACATAGATTTGCTCTTTTGTTTGATATGTATGTAGTGGAGAGAATGATATAAAAATATATAAACTCTTTCAGTGTTTTTGAATATAAATATAGTTCCTTTTGTTTTATGAGTTATTGATTAAAAATGTGTTGTAGATGAGAGTTATATTGTTTGTTGAGACCTTTTGGAGTTGGGCCCGGTTCAAGAGGTAAAAAACCAAGTTTGTTTGATGTATATAATTGTGTTTATATTTCTTCATTTTAACTTAATTGTAATAATAATCTGTCTCTTTTATGTTTATGAACATCTTTCTAGACATGCATGTTTTCATTTGCTACCAGATTAGTTTTATAGTGTTATATGTGTGCATTTATATTAAGTTACTTTTGTATTTGATTTCACAATGAAATGATTATAAATCTATGTTTCACAAAACAAATATTATGAGGGAACAAGTTGTATCCCACATTAAAGAGTAGCCACCCATCAAACCAAAGACAATTAGAGTAGTTAATGTTAATTTTAGTTTTCATTTTCATAACTTAGTTTTCTTTTGAATAAGGTAATTTATCTTTTTGATTAGGCATGATATAAGAATGAGTCAATCTTCATATTCTTAACTCTGTGTATATAGCATTGGTGTTTCATGAGTTCAAAATAAACCCCATGTTTGATAATTAAGTAAAGCCTTAGAATAGTTGTCCTTTAAAAAGACATATTTTAGAGCTATCAAAGGTTAATGGAGAAAAAAGATTTGATACCACCAAGCCACCTTTAGTATACTTGTTGTGTTCATATTCAAATCAGAGCATTTAAAAACTTTTCAAAACCACTTTCCAAAGATCTGATACTACTTCTAGTATTGTGTCTACCACCTTATTAGTGTTGATGTTTTGGTAGCTACAAGAGGTATTAAACTTCAAGTGTAACCTTTGTACTTAGAATAGAATATTATAGAAGCAAGAGAACCATTAAAAAATGTGTGGAAACCCTAGAAGAGAAATCAGCTCAAGGAGAATAATAATAAAGAAATAGAAAACCTAGAAAGAGAAGTTGACCCTGCCAGAAAAAGTCAAAGTAAATTATATTTGCTAGAAAAGACAGGTCAGCCATCTGGGAAAAGTTCATTGAAAGATTAAGTATAAATAAGATGAAGTCTTAGCTCATTTCCACACACACTTACTTAGCAAATGTGAAAGTATAAGGAGAAATTGTAGTGGCAGCTAGGGCACAAGTTTGCAGAGCTGCAATTGTAGCTGGAGAGGGCGCACATATAGAGGAATAGTTTAGCATTCGTTTTGGTATCTCTCTTGTGCTTCTCTTGGTGTAAGGTGCACTATCTTTATGGTTGTTGTGTTGTTGTTGCAACAATATAGTGGCTAGGGTTTATTTGTTGTTTCTAGTGTGGACTTGTCAGAATCATTCTATCTAAGAAAAGGTTAGTGTGCTCGGGGGTGGCATAGTGAATGCCTATGGTTGGGTGATAATGATGTGACATTGTCTATTGTTAATCGAGCATACCAAAATTTTAAAATGGTATCAGAGATAGTTTCATTTGTAACAATATAATTTCTTGAAGGAAGATCCTTAGTTTCCCCCATTTTCAAGCGCATTGAGAACTTAATGAACCCACTAAGAAGGTCTCCTAAGTAGGGTGCATCTTTTCCCTGGATCAAATCTATAAATTTTTGAAGTTGAGAAATTAGGGTTTCCTCATAAAACCCTAAGACTGCAGTACCAGTTATAGTTGTAGCACCAGTTGTAGTTCCCCAGTGAAGTTTTTGTAAAATGTTAGGCCTAATTGTTTATTGTCCTAGTGCACCTTACCCTAGAGCATCTCCAACTATTTTTAGATTGCAAGTTGGAGCACTTTGAATTTTTTGGATTCCTCGTTTCTTTTCGCTGCTGCCTGGTGGTGTCACTGTTGCCAAAGGTATGTACTTGTATATTTTTAAATTGTATCATTATCTTAAGGGTATTTGTAGGAGAAGGGATATTTTTTCCAAGAAACAAGTGTAGATCTAGAGGGATCTCAGATCCAACACATTCAGAGGAACAATGCACTCCAAGTTTGATTGTTTTGATATATTATGGAATTATTGTGATATTTTGAACATCTAGTTGTATTATGATTTATTGAAGTTATGACTATCATACTAACCTATGGTCAAAATTAAATTTTTAAGATAACTCTAGTCAAAGTATTAGATTAATTAAATTTGAGATTTTTGAGTTTACTTACATTATATTCCCTAACTCATTTTTTTGTCAAGAAAGCATATTGTCTTAGTACAAGGGACAGGTTGGAGAGAATACTTGTCATATTGAGTGAAGGATACTCAGAAGAAAAGCAACAACACTCATTCTTGAATATAAGACTCTAGGTTCCAGGTTTGATTGATTAAATTGATAAGTTTGCAATTTGCACATATCAAATTTGATAATTGCTACATTACAAGAAAACACTATAGTTGTGGCAACAATCCTTGAAAGGTTCTATTATTGCTAGATATAATAAATACTTGGTAGCATGTGAGTACTATTGATATAAATGTGTTGGCCCTTGACCAAGTTTTGGGAGTTACTTGGTCATGTTTAATCATTTTGGGACTTTGACATCCTGTCGAAGGAGTAGTGCAAGACGAAGCGGAGATCAAGGGATCTTGGCCCACTTTTGGGTCATTTTTTAGGTTTTTTCGATTATGTAATGAGAATGGGATGTCGGCCCATGGGTTTACCCATGATTAGGTCTATTTTGTATGTATAAATAGAAGGTTAGGCAATGTAAGAAGGGGGTAAGAAGTGCATCTATGTGATGTGAATGTATGCTAAGTGCGAGTAGAGTATGTAAGTGCTTTGTACATGATTGTAAGAGACTTGTAGAGCTAAGTCCAGGTCCTTGAAGAATATTGTGGAGGGCTTAGTTTTGTAACGCAAGGAACAAGGATCTAGCAAGCTGTGTATATCATTTGTCCTGTGCAGAGTAAGGGTTTTGATCTCTTTTGTGCTTGTAACCGATTGACTAAAGACAATAAAGAAGAAGAGTTGGTAGATGTAGCCCCAGGGTGGGGGTGAACCACGTAAACATTGTTTTATGTGCTTTGTGCTTTGTCTTGATGTGTTCGCATGTTATTTTCTAAGTGCTTTGATCTGTTTAGATAGATCTACTTCTGATTTGTGCTTATGATATATGAGAATGTTAGATCTGATATTGATAGTCATTCTCAGTGCTTGATGTGTTCATTCTGATCCCTTTGTATATGCTAAGTGCTTGAATACTATAGATTAGTGTGAATGTTGCGAAGCTCTATTTTATTAGCGAAGTGAATAGTGATTACATATTCAGGAACTAACGGTGCTAAGTGCTTTATTAAGTGTCATAATCATAGATCCGTGTCCTAGCTAAGGTTGCAGACACCTGAGTCTCGCAACCACCCCTTTCTCTACCTCGGGTGAGACTTAATCTGCTTCGTAGGTGTTGCTGAAAGGGCCAGTAGTTAGGGTTTTTTTGGTGCGTTGTTGTAGCATTGAACCCTGGGTTTTCCCTTGTGCCAACAAATGGTTCCATTGCTGGGACCGAAACTGTGATTGCCGGGAACTGAGAAAGAAGAAGCTTTGTAAAAAGAGTTGACCTGGAAGCTCTATGCGTAGAATTGTGCCCTCGTGTGTAGTATTATACTTGACTTGTAAAGCTCTATGCTAAAGAAAGAAGGTCAGATCTGAAAGAAAGAAGCTTGATCTAAAGAAAAAAGGTCAGATCTGAAAGAAAGAAGCTCGATCTGAAGAAAGAAGATCAGATCTGAGGGAAAGAAGAAAGATATAAACACTTGGTGCTCTAAGAAAGGTGAAAGTAAGAATTTATGATTAAAATAGGTAAGATCTGCAAGATCTGAGCTCTAATAAAGGTAAGAATAGTTAAAAAGTTTTAGATCTAAAAGATTTGTGCTCTATAGAAGTGAGATAAGTGGAAAAATTTATTTCTAGAATATGGATCTAGGTATGATTGATAGAGTATGTCCTAGTTTGAAAAATAGGATATTAATAGATAAAATAAGGTATGATATGAGTAGATATGATAAGACTAGTGAAAGATATGTTATATCAATGCATAGAAATAATTTTTGGACTAACAAATAGATGAAGGATCCTAGAAATAATTTATTGTAGGTTAGCCCTTATGATCCTAGTACACAGTACATAAGAGGTCGATGATAATTTAAAATAAAGAGAGGATTAACCCTCTATTATAGTTGCAGAAGATCGAGACATCTGGCTAAGGAATGCCCTGGTAGAAGACCTAGTTGCCTCTATTGTAAAGCTCCAGACCATGAAGTATTGGATTTCCCTAGAATGATTGCTAAGCTTGAAAGTATAAACAAAAGACAAGAAAACCTTAAGACAGATCTAGAAACTAAGGCTATAAAAAAACCCTAGAAAGAATCAAAGAAGGTATTACTACAGATGAAAGACACCTTGGATGACCATCGACATGTTAGACTATTAGATTTTTTTAAAGACAAAGAATGCCTTGAAGCAAGAATAGGGGACTTTGACATTGACTGTGTTCTAGATGATGAAACATAGGTGAATATCATGACATAAAGAACTTAGGAAGCTATAGGAAGGCCTGCTATGATTCCTTCATTGGGAGGAATAAGACTATTCAGAGGAAAGTTGGTAAACCTGTGTAGAAGGCTCACTTAGATACCTGTGACCGTTAATGGAACTTTGACAGAGGAAGATGTTGAGATTATTAAATTTATTAAAGACAATGCCCCGTTTACCATGTTAATAGGAAAACCTTGGATTGACAGAGATCAAGCCAGATGAAAAAAAGAATAAGAAGTCCCGGAGCAGAAGAAACAAGAGCTAAAAGATTTCATGGCTAGAAGGATCGCACAATTGATTGAAGAATAGGAGAACAGATAGAAGCTAGTTATCACTAGAAACATTAATGTCGAAGCTGCAAGAACAATAGGAGACCCACAGAAGACTAAGGTACTTACTCTAGATAAAGAAGAGGTATTACCCCTGAATCTTAGGAAAGAATCTCAACAACACACAGTGACTATGTTAATAGACGATAAGAATCAAAATGAAAAAGAGACTATCGAGTCGAAGCTCACTGGAAAGAAGGCTAGAAAGATAAGTAAGAAGAGGGATAAGATTGAAAAGTTACAGAATATTCCAGAGGGAACTTCACAGAAAGAAAATTTTTAGAATTGGAGCTTCGTCGGGATATCAGAACAGCAACACATGGCACTTCGCCATGGAAAAAAAATATAGTCGTTGGAGGCGATATACCCGTTCGACTTCCTCTCTGAACGGATAGAAAAGTAATAAAATTTCGTCATCAGACTGTTGGACCACACCATAATGGGTCGACCAAGAGTTAATAGGGGCTCATAACTGTTGCACATGAACTGTTGTCGAGTTTCCTACTTATCCCTTTGCGCCCCGCATGGAGAACACTTTTACTAATTGAGAATTTGAAGCCCGCAGACTGAATGAATTACATACAATGTTCATTACCCTCTTTCTCTCTATCCTATTACCATTCCTACATTACTTTCCGAACCTGAGATATTCATCCCAAGCACGTATGTCTGATGAACTCACCGCAGAAGAAGAATCAATAACTAAAGTTCTCCTCGACTTAAGGATTGAAAGAGTCATGTCAGAGAGAGGAGTGTCTATAGGTGTACAAGCATCTTTGACGAGATGACTGCAGGCCTCTCCGTCCACTGCTTGACTCAGACCATCCCGGTCGACTGATGAGAAACGAACGAAGCACATAAATGATATCGCAAATGCCAAGATGATTCTGAGCATTTTACCTGCCTATCTACCACCTCTGAGCGGTGCAATCAACTGAGATAGTGTTCCCAAAGACTTTGAATACATGTTGGTCATTGTGTACCTTTTGAAAGAGGTGTACGCAGTTCGTGCTGACCAGGATAAGCTTGCAACGTTGAAGTTTAGTGACTTCAACCTCGGTGACATGGAGATTTACAACATGCACGCCCCACATAAGTATCTAGCAAGAAAAAAATGAAATAAATCAAATATTACCCCCTAGTCATGGACCCAAAACCTCGCGCAGTCCACCCTATTGAATGCTATGAAAATTCCACACTTCGGGCGACACCAGGAGGTGAATGCATGCATCAAGTTACTATTGTCTTGATATCATGGAGGTTATTTGTGGTTGAACCTCCGCATCATAGTGGATCCAACATTGATCAATTGGATCACAAGGATAAGCATGAAAGGACCCGACCCACATGATTTCTACACTGGAAAGACCGTGGATTTCGCTCTCGCTCAGAGGATAAAAGGTACTTACGAAGATGTAGAGAAGGGAACGTGAGGCTATAAGGTAGCCTCTATCTAGAGAGGCACAGTGTGCCTAGCCTGTCAACTGATCACAAGGAAATTAGTTCGCAAGAATCGACCCACCCAAGTAACCGGATTTGTAGTCAACCTCGCAAGGAAGCACGCGAAGGGCCTACCCATGAATTGGGAAAAGTACTTAGTGAACCAGTTAGAACTGGACTGTAGGGAAGCACAAGACCAAGGATATGAGTTCCACTTCAGTTGGCTTCTCATCTTAATCACGTTCATCACATGGGAGATGTTGGAAGGTGCGACCTTCCCAGACATGGAGCCCTTTGCACCACTCACCACAAAGTTTAGTACGTTGTGGTAATCCAACGACATGAACAAGCAGTGACAATAAAATTTCGTCTTCCACACTTATTACACCTAGCAGAAGAATGTTATCCAGTTCAAGCCTCGTATAACCTAAAACACACTCCACAGGTTTAGACCCTTGATGAAATTTAGGGTAGATTGCCATTTCATCTATATCACAACACGTGCTGATGAGCATAAAAAATAGCTGCAGTCATACTACAAGATGAAAGACAAGGATTTAGAGGAAATCACCAAGGAATGGTCGATAGACCTCCTCATCCCAGCAGACCCTGTGGAGCTATCTAATATTGACAGTTCAGAAGCAGTGCACGATACACCTGGACCGAGAAAGATAAAGAAGAACGACAAAGCTCAAGATGTAAGAAGTACCTCAGCAAAGACTGCTTCTATCTCACCTGAGAAAGGAGGTGATGGCACAGAAGTGGAACAAAAGAAAGGTGAGGTTACATCGCCTAGAGGCAAGGAGGACCCCTCGAAGAAAAGGAAGGTTTCCCCTCCAAAACATTCCTCAAGGAAGAAATCAAAAGAAACCAAGACTAAATTTGAGACCACCCTCACTTCAGACGACTTCGACTTCATCATCGTAGCATTGAGCGATGCTTCATTGGAGATATCAGAGAAGCAAGAAGCTAAGAAGGAAGAGGTGTTCAGTCGGATCAAGTTTGAACTTCAATAAGTGCAGTAGGCACTACAGTCCAGTCGTACAGTTTCTACTATGCCTCTATCAGCAGGAACACCGGAAATAGGAGATGAGCCAACTCAACTCCACTAGATCGCTGATACATTCGAATCTCACCTTCAAAGAACACAAGAGGAGATAGCGCAAGCCACCAAGGCTTTGGCGCAAGCACAAGAATACCTTTTAGAGAAACACAGTACTGCCGAATGTGAGAAGCTTACTCTGCAAGAGAGGTTCGATGAAGAAAAATCCCAGCTGCATAAAGAAAAGGAACAATTGATCACAAAGAAATTCGAAGTCAAGGAAATGGTTCATAGATCACTTCTCTCTGTGACAGTCATTGAATTAAATCTCGAAGAACGAGTTCCACAACAAGTGGCACAACTTGAAGAAGTAATCCAGAAGCTCCAATAGTGCATATTACACTTGGAGCTACGCACTATGCCTGAGACTCCTCAAGATGTAAGGGATCAACGAGAAGCAACTTCCCACAACGCAGTTGAAAGATTAAAAGATATTAACTTGGAGTGAAATTAGCTGAGTAACGAAAGCGCCCAGACATACGAGAACCTCACTGAGAACATGAAGTTACAGACATTAGAGTCACAGCTCCAGGAAGAGAAGCAACACACAAATACACTATAGGCACAGCTGAAGGCCCTGTCAGCTATAGAAAGAATGAAGAGGTCTCAAGAACAATGCACAACTCAGCAGCAGATCCATATGCTTCAAATAAAAGTGATGGAAGTCACTCAACGACTCCAACCCGTGCAATATAAGGCATGTATGTTGTTTACAGAGGTTGAGGGCCAAGGAGTAGAGTTAGAATAGGTTGTCACTGTAGCAGAACAATGCCTAGAAGGGCCAATAAACAATGCAGTAATACAGGACTTCACCAAACAAGAGGCCACAACAAGGAAGCGAGTTGAAGCAGCTTGGGCCAAGCTCGAGGCATTCAAAGTCAAACTAATTAGACCAGAGTGACTCAGGATGACTCACAGGTGAGTGTTGGGGGCCTGTTGTCCCTTTACCAAGTTTTGGGAGTTACTTGGTCATGTTTGACCATTTTGGGACTTCGACATCTTGTTGAAGGAGGAGCGCAAGATGAAGTGGAGATCAAGGGATATCGACCCACTTCTGGGTCCTTTTTTTGGTTTTTGGGATTATGTAACGGGAATGGGATGTCGATCCATGGGTTTACCCATGCTTAGGCCTATTTTGTATGTATAAATAGAAGGCTAGGCAATGTAAGAAGAGGGGAAGAAGTGAATCTATCTGATGTGAATGTATGCTAAGTGTGAGTAGATTTTGTAAGTGCTTTGTGCATGATTGTAAGAGACTTGCAGAGCTAAGTGCAGGTCCTTGAAGCAGATTGTGGAGGGCTTAGTGTTGTAACGCAAGGAAGAAGGATCTAGCGAGTTGCACATATCTTCTATCCTGTGCGGAGTAAGGGTTTTGATGGCTTTTGTGCTTGTAACCGATTGGCTGAAGAAAATAAATAAGAAGAGTTGGTGGACGTAGCCCCAGGATGACAATGAACCACATAAACACTATGTTATGCAGTTTGTGCTTTGTCTTGATGTGTTTGCATGTTATTTGCTAAGTTCTTTGATCTGTTTAGATAGATCTACTTCTTATTTGTGCTTATGATATATAAGAACGTTAGATCTGATATTGATAGTCATGCTCAGTTCTTGATGTGTTTATTATGATCCCTTTGTATATGCTAAGTGCTTGAATATTGTAGATTAGTGTGAGTGCTGCGAAGCTATGTTTTATTAGCGAAGTGAATAGTGATTACATATTGAGGACTTGATGGTGCCAAGTGCTTTATTAAGTGTCATAATCACAGATCCATGTCCCAGCTAAGGTTACAGACAACTGGGCCTCGCAACCACCCCTGCCTCTACCTCAGGTGAGACTTCATCTGCTTCGTAGGTGTTTCTGAAAGGGTCGGTAGTTAGGGTTTTGTTGGTGCGTTGTTGTAGCGTTGAACCCAAGGTCTGCCCTTGTGCCAAAAAAATGCTTATTGTACTTGTTTTGCAATATGAACTTACATCTCCTCTAGGAGATACTTCTTGTTCCTGGCAGGTCACAAGTGATAGCTCTGGGAAGGAGCTATTGTGACAATTGTTCTTGTTCTTGTTTTTATTATTATTATAAGATAATTATTCTTGTCTATTGTTTTCCCTTATTGTTGGTCTTGTTCTAGGAAGGTCACATGTGATAAATCTAAGGGAAGCTATAGTGGCAGTTGCAGGAGGCAATGTATTAGATGGTATCTAGTTTGAGACATGGAGAAGACTACCCAGATAAGAATTTGTATACTCGATCACATACATCCATGTACTGAAAAAAAAGAAGAAGAAGAAGGGTACTTTTGTGAGATATAGAGTGTTGACGATTAAAAGTGTAACGATGAATTCCGCTAGCAAAGTATTGCTAAAAGCATTATTATTTAATTATGATAATAATATAATAGTAGTAGGTGGGACCCCCTTGTAGACTAGAGGCGCAAGGATAGACATATTACACATGTTTTGCTGTTGTTATGATGTTTCCTACAAAGTCCTACATTTTTTATGATGTAGTCTTGGTTTCACTTGCCGTGATAATAAGTTGATAATGTGTTATTGTGGAATGCTTTTGGTAATCACTTGCGACACAAAAAAATTTCTATGGGTATGAGGATCATGTTATTTACAGGTGCTATGTTATAATCTTGTTACTAATTCATATGTTGATTACTTAGCCACATATATGCAAGGGGTACTTAGTGGGAGCTTGATCAAAACAACGAAAAAAAACTATAAAAGGGTTCTAAATTTATAGCAAAAGGAAAGAAACTATGTAAAAAGACTACATGCAAGCTTCGAATAAAAGAATTAATGGATACAAGTGTTAATCCTAATTATTATACTATGGTTTGGTTAATGGACTATGCAAATTTCATTAAAGTCAAATGGAGGCACATATAGTAATGTTGATATAGATTATTGTGTGGAGTTATGGAAAAGGTTAACCTATGAAATATCTTGAGTGGCACACTATGCAACATATATGGTCTCAAATATTACGATGGATTGGCATTGATTATGCATTGGTTATATGGTTTGATTTATTGGTGGATGTTATGCTTATTGAGTTGTCTCGTATTTGGAATTGAATGGGGCCAAGTGAGGAAGTGACTTGCATTTACTGCATGACACTCCAAACCTTCCCTATCGCCCTTCACCCTAACATTGTTGCATTGTTGCATTGTCGCTCTGTTGGTTGTGAAGCTTCGCGTTTCAGGTTTTTGGAAGGAAAAACATGGCCAAAAAGTTATTTAAGCGATTTCCTCATAGGTATGGTTCTTTTCTCTCCATCCATTATGGATTGTCTGTTTTATGAACCAAATGGTGGCTTAGTGATGCTTGGATTCTTTGTGTTCTTGATATTTTTGTCTGTGTAAATGTGGTGCTATGGCTCTATGTGATGATTGTAAAATGTTGGAAATTGTAAGAAAAGAAATGGGTATTATTAAGTTGTGCATTGGTTGTTTTCTCGATCAATGTGGTTTTTATGATGGGTCTCTGTGAAATAATAGTGACAGTGGTGCAATAAGGCTCTGAGTTTAATGGTTGAGGGTTTTTTTCCACCTCTATGTATCAGTGTCTGTCAACTCGTTTCCCTCTCGGTTGTAGTGGTAATTCTTATTCAGTTGCAGAGCAACTGCCAACATTTGGTGTGTTCTTTTCTTCAAACCTCGAGATGTGGTTGATAGCCCGTTCTTACTTTCTTTTCACTGAAATCATCCCAATATCCAGTATTGGTTGGCCCCGAATGTTAATAAAGTACTGTGTGGGTTATTGAATTGATATGAGTTATATCTTGGCGTTCTTTCAAAAAGAATGTGTGTGTCCTCACTGTTGTTGTTGTCAAAAGTTATTAACCTCCCGGGTGATTGGAAAGAGACATTATCTCGCTGAGTTTGAATACCCGCCACTGTTAAGTTAACCCTCATCTCTTCTTTGCAAGTGTTAGATGGCACCTGAGTGCACTGGGTTATTTTAATTGAATTGTTTTTGTCTCTCCTCAGGCGTTAACTTATGGTTCAGTCAAGGGCTTGGAGTAGTAAGTCGAAGGACTGTGTGGCTCATTGTTGTTTCATTTTCAAAATTGTATTTTGGCCTGTGGTTGTTAATCGATGGTAAAAATCAAATAAGTATTGGAAAACCATCATCTCTCTATGTTTTTGTTTAAAGGACAAACATGTTTGTGTTTCCTCCCTGCATTTGATTTTTGACAGAGCCCGATTTAATGATTGTGGAATTTTGAAGAGACATGATCTCTCGTTTATAAACCCATCCTTTTTGGTTGAATCTCTGTGAGGTCCTTCTGTGATGAAAATGTTTGAACAAATAAGAAAGAAAATGAGTGATTGCTTACAATCGAGAATTGTATTTGTATGCGTTTATGGTCTCAATCAATGTGTTTAATTCAACATGATTTTGATTGCGTAAAGAGACACCTGTGTGAGTTTTACCAAGCCCGATCAGGGTTCTGGCAAGTTAAAAAAGGTGCATGTGTGTCAGTTTAGTTCTTCTCACTTCATATATGATATAGTTATATTGGAATCGTCATGCAGACTATCAATTGTTTAAAAAAGAAGTTATACACACATAGATCAAGCTCGAGGTTTATGTTTGGGTTGATTGTTGTTATCAATTCAAGATTTTGTCGATTGATATGATTGAATACCTATGTATGATCGAGCACACTTTTAAGTCTGTCCATTTTTTTGAAAAGACAACTGTGTACATTTAAATCGAGCCCGATTGTAAATTGATGAACAATGATTGTTGATTGTTTATCGTGGTGCATTATTGATTATCAGGGATAAATGTTGAGCATATTGTTGTGCGTGTTTTGTTTATTTTAAAGGGAATAGATCAATGTTATAATATACATTACTGTTGAATGGAAATGTTTATATAAGTTATAATAAACAGACTATTATAAATTGAGGATTTTTGGGAAATTTAATTATTATGGAGACAACAAGAAGTTTGATGAAATTGAGAAACAATGAATGTTTTGGTCTTGAATTGGATGCTTTTTGGATTGAAACTTAAACAGAGTTATGATATTTTTTTTATTTAATTTATTTTAAGAACAATATCCATCTGATTCCCTTTCATTTTCTCACTTTTTCACTCATTACAAATCCCCTCATGATCCTAGATTCATTTTGCACACCCTGTTCTTAAAATTAAATTAAAACTTTGTATTACAGTGATTAAGAAATAACACAGAGATGGAACACAGTTGATATGATTTGATTATTGTTGCACAATCGATTGTTTAATGAATTGTTGAGTGGTAATCATGTTCTTACTCCCTTTCATTTTCTCTCATTTTCTCTCTATACAATCCCCTCAAATATCATAGAACTCTAATTCACCCCCTACTCATTGAAAATTATTTAATGAATTTTATGGATTGGATTGCATGGGTCTGATGTGATTGTTGAGCCAAACTTTTTTTCATATTAAGATATTGTCATGTATGGTTTGTTTAAGAAGCTAGTTGCTAATAATCTCTGCATATAGGATGAGATTCTTTAGCAGAGGAAGTCATGGCCAAAATAACATGGGTAGAGGAAATTAGAACAGAGGGCCTAGAAGGCCTAGATTCTCAATACATTTCGATGCAGAACCTCAAGAGTTAAACCAACTCTTTCAAGTTGCATTTTTCAATTGGATTGGACAAGGGGTAGTCCAACCTAGACCAGAGAGGCCTCCCTTCCAATCCCAGCATGTCCTTGGTATCCCTGTGCCCCCTCGTGTTTCGTTGCAACCTGAAGTTCCCGAGAATGATGGATGTCAGGAGATTGTTCACCCAACAGTCTCCCAACATCGTGGTTGGACAATTTTTCTCTACCTGCTCCTCCTCCACCTGTTAACCCAAATGTCTAGATTTCCCCTGCACACTCACCTATACATTCCTCCCACACAAGAAAAAGACTCAAAACCGAAGCCCACCACATGCATGACAAAGGAAAAGTTGTTGTTTCCCCCTCATCTCCCTCAAGTGATTCAACCAAATCTGTTTCATCTTTCATGCACTTGAAAGATGATTGTTCTCATGTCATCAGTGAGATCAAGCCTCAAGGCTCTACACAACCTAAGGCTAATTTAGGAAATTTAAAAGAGGATAGAAGCAAAAAAGGGAAAATTGCCTCTCAAAGTGGCAAATACAGTTTTTGATTATACTTTATTATTGTTTTATTGAGAACAATGGATTGCTGAAGTTTTTGTACAACAAACTATTTTTGGATATTTTGAATATGATATGTTTGGATATGATTTAAAATATCATTGATATTTAATTTTCAAATTATGGAAATGATAATGGGAGTCACAAGGAGGGATGTGTCTGATTTATTGTCTAGTTGTGGTTATTTTTGTTAAGAGATTAAAGGGAGTCACAAGGGGTCCCACCTACTAGTTATTATTTATTAAAAGACCATTATTATTATTATTATATTAATTCTTCCCCTAAACTAAAAGTTAGCTGAGTTTTAGTTAACTTAACTAAAAGAGGTAGTTGAACTACTTCAACTAATTTGGAATGCATAAAAGCAAAATGAGAAGGAAGAACAAGCAGAGAATAGAAGGAAAAAGCCTAATTCTCTTTTATGAAAACAAGGTCCTATTGTAGATAGAAAGGTTCAAGGCTGAACCATATCATTCAGATGATTGTTTCAGAGGTGTTGATCTATCTTTGATAGTCTGTGTAGAATTGTTTTTTTATGAATTAGATTTCATCACTGATAAAGGATATTGTGCAGAGTCAAGTGGGAAACAATCTGTGGCAAGCTGATCCAGATTTTAAAGTTCATTTTTTACTTCCTGTCAAAGTCCTTTTGTATGGTTTTCATCGGTGATATCTAAGTTTGAATTTGGTCCAAACTCCCTCAAGAATTTTTGTAAAGAGAACGATTCTTTTGATTTCTTAGAATGAAATAAGTGATTGTTATTTTGTCTCATCTGTGTTAATATGTGACTTGGTATTTTTTTATATTTTTTCTCCACATTTACTTTTGCATCTGTTATATTCCGAAAATTATATAAAAATGTTGAATTTTGCAGCAATATTGATTTTAAAAAAATCATCCTAAGCCCTTGTAACTAATACTTGTGGGTTGGGAAACTATTTTTCAGGCTATAAACATAGGGTGATATTTCCGGTTATTTTTCCTTAGCTAAGCAAGATTCGAAAATGCTTGAGTAAGATAAATTCATATCTTTTCCTCAACATTTATTTGGCGACCATACTTGAGAGATATTCCATATATATCTGGTATATTTTATGCTTTCTTTTCATTGAATGTATTTATATTTTTGATATATTTCCTTTGGTTGTTTCATTTCTTCATGACTATACATGTTTTAGGGAAACCCAATATTGAGCCCGATCTTAAATATCATAACAACATTGCTTTAACCTTGTTTAATACCATATTGGAAACAACTAATACCCGGGTTGAGCTTGAAATCTCATGGGAAGCTATTGAACAAGACATAAGTGTTCTAGAACATTGGGAAGCTAGGAAAAGACAACCTAGGAATCAACCATAACTTTCTTTTTCCTACAATTTTGATCTTCTTTTCATGTCCTTAGACCCTCACATCTCTAGGAGAAGAAGAGGTTTATCACTGAAAATTAATCCTATTGCTAAAATAGGAAGAAGAAACGTTTTTTTGTCAACCCAACAAAGTACTCTAAGGAGAACTTTGTCTGATTCAGCCAGTTCATCTTTCTCTCCCTTACCTATCGTTCACAAGATGACATCTAGTGGTGGCTCTGGTGGCACTGGAGGTGCTTCTTCATGTCAACCTTCATCCTCGTCAGTGATTGGTAGATTATATAGTCACCAAGTCCCCGTCCAATCTACTACCAACCCCGCCAAAGTCATTAAAAAGTATGGGCTATTTCAGTTTGAAGAAGATGCTACAACCACTCCGTGGCATGTTTCCTCCCCTCTTAACCTAGCACCTGCTACTCGTCTACTTCCTAAATTCAAAGAGAATCTCCCTAGGTTTTTAGGAAATAACATGGTCACTACGAATGAACACTTGGTGGCATTTTCTAATTCCTGTGACAACATAGGATCCAATGACAATGACACTTGTATTTGCTTATTTTTGAATTCCCTTGAAGGGAGGGCTGGGACTGATTTCCTTTACCTTCCTCCTAATATTTTGTCTACTTGGGAGGAGTTACTCTATTGGTTCAAATATACCTATGGTCTATCCATAATCCCATCTAAGCAGTTACGAGAGTACAATAACATCACTTATAAGGATGGTGAGACTATCAAGTCCTTCAACTTGCGTTTCACCAAATTATACAACCAAATCCCTGAACTCATTCACCCTCATAACCAACTCACTTTCATGCATTATTATAATGCACTACCTTCCCCCTACCATCATAGGCTTGAGGAAAAGGCCATTGATAACCTTGTTTCCACTTTGCATACTTGTTTAGATTATGAGGAACAACTTGAAAGAATAGGTCTTCCTAGGGGAGCCTCAGTTAAATAGACATACATGTCTACCCTCTTACAACTTGTACAAGAAATGAATAATTGAATGATAGTGTATGAGAGGAAAGGAAATGTCCCCTCTCTTACTCTTAGGGCTTCATCTTCTTCTGCACCCCCATTTAGAAATCTTAATGAAAACAATTTTCATCCTAAAGCTATCATGCCTCGTAGTTGGTGTAAATTTTGTGAGGAACACCATGAGGAAAGTACATGTGAAGTAAGGAAGAGTGCCAGAGATAAAATATTTGGTAAGAGAACTGAAGCCACCATTGTTTTCTTAGAATTTGTAGAGCCAGAGGATGTCATGATCATAAATACTAGGAATAAATCCTATGCTCCAAAAGGAAAATATGATCCTCCTTGCACTTCTTCTATCCCAAGCTCATCTTCACTAGTTTCTATTGTTACGGTTCCTAAGGCTCCTGATAGTCAAGGAACTACCTCCCCTCTCCCCTCTTCCAAATACAACATTCTAAATTAGTTGGCCAACATTAAAGAAGATGCTACCTTCATGGACATGGTTTTCGTCCCTGAGCAACAAAAGCATCTAAAAATTTTCATGGAAGGAAAATATTCCATTGTAGAAAACCTCTCTGAAGAGGTAGATGAAGAGGATTCATCTATAAATAAAGTAGGTGTACATAACTTTAGACACCCTATAAAAAAACCCATGTTTTATATTTCTCTAAGATTATGGAAAATATTTCCCATTGTTGTCTCATTGACAGCGGTTCAGGCCCAAGTGTAATGTCGAAAATTATTATGGAAGAACTAAGATTGTCTTGTACAAATGAAAATGCCAGAAGCATGCTCTCTTATAATAGTTTACAACAAACGACCATAGGTGAAATCAAGGATGTGACCTTGGTTTTGTGCGTGCATCCTGAAATAAGAAAACCCTTAATATTTAGGTAATTGATATGCCAATAAGTAATTACTCGATCATCTTAGGAAGAGATTGTCAATATTTGATGGGTGGATACATCTCACTCGACGGGACACACTTATACGTTCCTAGGAATGGTAAAAACATCATAGTCCTAAGGGAGGGGAGAATTTCAACTTACATAGAAAGCGTCCCACAACCTAATGTGAATTATATAGAGGAGGACCTAGGAGTGTATTCCATCTTTGCAGATGAGGACAACACTACCTTGGAACAAATTTACTTAGAGGATGGGATGTGGCATATGCACTTTGATGGTGCATGCTCCAATGAAGGAAACAGAGCTGGTATTATCTTGTACTCTCTTGTGGGTAAGATTCATAACTTTTCCTATAGGTTATATTTTTATTTCACAAACAATGTCACTGAATTTGAAGCATTACTTCTAGGCATTGAAAATGCCTATAATCTGGGTTGTGGTCACCTTACAGGTTTTAGGGATTCCGAACTTGTTGTAAACCTTGTATGTGAGATAGAATCTCTTAGAAACAAGTTAATGAAATGTTACACCCAAACTATTTGGGCACTTATCTCGAACTTACTATCTTTCAACATCACTCATGTTAAACGGGAATTGAACTCAATGGCTGACAGGTTCGTTGTTTTTGCATCCTCTCCTACTCAACAAATTCTTCCACAAAGACCTGATTGTACCTTTCAATATATGTATCGTCCACACATCCCTGACAATATAGAGTCATGGCAGGTCTTCCCAGGTGATGAGAGCATCTACGCTTTCATCCAAAATGAACCCTATAAGCCTAAGGAAATTATATCAATGGAAGATAACAAAATTCCTAAAGGATTGACTCCTCTAGAAAGTTCATTTTCATCGAGTGATGTAGGAAACAAAGAGAATGATCCAGGTGGATATCGATGGCCACCCACCTATTCCACTAGCTAGAAAAATAGTTTTCCACCTTGTCATTTTTTCGGCAATTTTTTTGGTTCCAAACTTTCGAGACCGTTTTGAGGCCCTAAAAAATGTTTTTTTGGGATCTGGGGCCTAGGTGACTGTCGAGAGCAATGACCTGGTCCAGTAGGAAATATTTCTTCTCGATTATACCTTTCCAATGGGCTATCGTGCACCTAAAACGAAGATTGTATGAAAAATTTACGACCCCAAGAAGTTGATGTACTAACTTACCCAAACAGGGTCCACATGACTTTTAGCGCTTCATCTCCTAGGGTTAGGTTTTTTGATGTCTAGGGTTTTTGACATTCTTGTTTACTATAAAAATTCCTTTAGAGCCTCATTTTAATCATCTTCTTGTGAATGAGTGCAACTTTCACATCTCTTCTCAGAGATAAGCCACCACCATTCCAACAAGCTTGTTTTCCGCTACATTTTACAATTTCAACTTATTTCCTTATTGAATAGAAAACCAGTTTTATTGTATCTATGCTATTCTGTGTTAAGAATATTTTAATAATCTGTATTCATTTCGTTATGCTCATAAAATCCGGATCAGTGGTATCATAGCGGTCTTCTCCTTGTCGTCTTAATGCATGTCCCCAACAAGTTCAGGGTACAAAGAATTGGGTCTCGAGCTTGTTTCTCTTGAGGACAAAATATCTTGCATGCCCAAGTGACCACTCATGGCAGGAGAAAATAAATATGATAGGACAAGAGATCCTTTCAAAAATTTTCTTGAGAAATCCCTCATACAATATAGGAACAAGATGATGGATAGTTTCGCGCAAATCCTTCGACGGCTACCAACAGGCGACACATCTTCCTCGAGCGGAGGCGCCACCCCCTTCAAGGTATAAATCAACTTTGATATTCCTATATTTGAAGGTCATATAGACACAGATGTTGTAGACAAGTGGTTAAATCTACTAGAAGGGTATTTTTATGTCCATAACTTTTCGAATAGAGAAAATATTACTTTTGCGCTCCTCAAAGTCATTCCCCATGTCAAATATTGGTGGGAAAATTTTTGTGAGAAAAAGGAAACAGAGGAAGCCTCATTATTTATAGTTTCTACCACCTGGGAATCCTTCAGGGATGTTATTAAGGAACAATACTACCCTATCGAAATTTGTGACGACTTGTATACCAAATGGACCACGCAAGAAAGAGACTAAGCAGTGCTAGTGTTCACAAATATATTCCATACCTTGCACACCAAGCTGGGTATCAAAGATTCAGAGAGAAATATGGTGCTTAAGTATCACGGTTCTCTACATATATACATCTATACCAAAATGGAATTTCTAGACATCTCGTCCTTGGGCGCGACCTACCAATATGTCGTCAAAATCGAGCAAAAGCTCAAACAAAAGACGTGGAAATTTTGGCCTGGGAACCCCTCACAACAAAATCCAGGAAAGGGTAGCCCAAACCCATAGAACAAAAGACAAAGGAAATATGGACAATATCAGGAAAACCATACCAAGCAACAAGAAAAGAAAGATACTAGGAAGTGGTGCAACTTCCATAAGAGCCCTTGGCATAACACTGTTGATTGCTGCTCAAAGCAGTCATTGGTGGCCTAAGTGAAAGCCTCTGAATTAGATGTGGGTTATAAATCTGAGACATAACCAGAAAGGGGAATATGGATCATTGACACAAAACCCAGTTCCACCGTTGCTACCACCAATCTCTATCATGGTGAACCAGACGAGCGAGAGGAAGTCAAGCACCTCTTCCATTCACAGATGTGGGTAAAAGGCACCCCCGTGCACTTCATCGTTGATAGAGGTAGATATAAGAACCTCATCTCAGAAGAGTTTATCAAGCACCCGACCCTATTGAAAACACCACACCCAAAACCCTACACCATTGGATGGATCCACCAAGGAAGCAATCTCCGTGTCAACCAATAGTGTCAATTGTCGTACAACATCAAGCCCTTCAAGGACAAGGTATTGTGTGATATTTCTCCTCTCGAAGTTTGTAATGTTCTTTTGAGCCAACCTTATTTTTGGAAACATCATGTTGTATATGATTCTAGGCCTCGTAGTGTTATTATTACTTTGAATAGGAAATTGTATAGGATACCCGAGGCAGTCCCTCCTAGTACTATTTCCTTGATCTTTTCCAAGCAATGCAAGAAGGTGATTTCTCAGACCAAGAAATTTTTCTTCTTCGTGATTCGCTCTCAGAGTGAGTGAAAGATCACAGCCACATCCAAGGCCTCCATGGTCAATCTCTCCACACAACAGAAGAAAGTGGATAAGGTCATGGAATAATACTCAGATATCTTCTCCTCTCCTACCGAGGTACCTCTGCATTTCTAGGTCAAGCATCCCATCGATCTCACCCCAGGCACACCTCTACCCAATGGGACAATCTATTGATGCTCTCTTTTAGAAAACGAGGAGATCAAGAGGCAGATCCAATAACTTTGCCACAAGGGAAACATCCATCCCAACTCATGGCCTTGTGGGAGCCCAATCATGCTGGTGCAGAAGAAAGATGGGACTTGGAAACTTTGCATTGATTACCGGGCCTTGAATAAAATCACAGTTTGAAACCGGTACCTGATTCCGTGAATCAGTGACCTCCTTGATCAGATCATGGGGGCCAAATACTTCATTAATATTGATTTGAATTCTGGTTACCACCAAGTCCCAATAGAATAGATAGATGTATGGAAGACCGCCTTCAAGTCAAAAGAAGGTCTTTTTGAATGGTTGATCATGCCCTTTGGTTTGACAAATACTCCAACAAATTTTATGAGGATGATGGATGATATCCTATGACCTTTCACCAATAATGTTTTAGTGGTGTATCTGGATGACATCCTCATCTACAACAAGAGTTTCATAGAACACTTGCAACATATTCAGCAGGTTCTGCACACCCTGCGGAAACACAAACTATATGCAAACTTGGAAAAATTCTCCTTGGGCATGGACAGGGTCCATTACTTAGGCTACATCATTGATCAACATGTTGTGCATGTGGGTCCAACCAAGAACTAGGTCATTCATGACTGGCCAACCCCAACTAGACTCACTGAACTTCGAAGCTTCTTGAGCCTCGCCAATTTCTATCACAGGTTCGTGTTGGGATCCTCTCATATTGCATGGGCCCTCAGCCAAGTAACTAGGGGTGGCAGTAAGGAAATATTTATGTGGGTCATGTCCCAATAACAAGCCTTTGATGACTTTAAGAAGTGTTTATTCTCATCCCTAGCAATTTTATTACCGAACCTGCAACATCCCTTTGAGATCGAGACAGATGCTTCAAACTATGTTGTGGGTATTGTTCTCACTCAACACGACCACCACGTGGCATATCATAGTGAGACACTATCAAATTTTTTCCATAAGTACCCTACTTATGACAAATAAATTTACTCCATTATGCAAGCCTACCGCTAGTGGAGACATTACATTCTTGGTAAGGAGATAGTCATCCACACTGATCACAAGCCACTACAGTTCATGCAAACCAAAGGAAAATTGCAGAATGACCGCCATCAGAAGTGGTCCACATACTTACAACAGTTCCAACTCAACGTCAAGTATAAAAAGGAAGTACCAACTGAGTTGTTGATTTCCTCAACTGACCTTCAATCATGACACTCACCACGGTTCTAGACTATTGCAACCACGAGACCTCCAGATGGCCCCACCTCTATGAGACGGACCCTGAATTATCCACCACCTACCAAATGTTGGGCGTAACTCAGTGGTCACTAATATCCATCTTCAGGATGATTTGTTGTGTCATCTAGGCCATCTCTGTGTTCCATCAAGTGAGCGTGCAAAGATGATTTGGGAAGCTCACTACAGTCGGGTGGCATGACACTTTGGCATTGAAAATACAGTAGCAATGCTGCAAAAAAATTTCTATTGGCCGAAACTTCGACAGGAGGTCAGAAAGTATATCAGGTCCTGCACCGCCTATTCTATTGCCAAAATGACCACTAAGAAACAGGGTATGTACACCCCTCTAACTACTCCTGACGGGCCATGGGAATCCATCTCAATGGACTACATGTCCGGCCTCCCATCCACCAAAAGGGGAAATGACTGTGTTTTTTTGGTTGTTGATTTCTTTTCCAAGATGGTGATTCTAGCATCTTGCAAGAAGAACATCATAGTCGAAGCCACTGCCAAGATCTTCTTTGAATGAGTATGGGTACATTTTGGGATCCCACAAACTATTATCTCAGACCGTGGTAATCAGTTCCTCAACACATTTTGTTTGAGCCTCTGGTCAATGTTGGATACCAAGCTCATCAAATCCACTGCCTTCCATCCCCAAATAGATGGACAAATTGAGGTCGTCAATCAAATGATCATACATATCTTTCGCATGTAGAATTAAAAACACCCCCACACATGGGATGAGAGTCTTCCATATGTACAACGTACCTACAACCGAGCCCTGCATAGCTCAACTAGCCACAACCCCTTTTAGGTGGGGTTGGGATTCCAACCATTGGGACCCATGGATGTTGCACTACCCATAGAAACCACCTCAACCGAATCGTTGCCTACTCCACCAAAATCTGAAAAATCCACCCAGTTCATTGAGATGATGCAACATATCCGCCAAAAGGTTCAGGATATTCTATAGAAGTCTAATGCCAAGTACAAGTAGTGTCAGGATCAACATCGGGTGCCACATAAGTTTCAGGTGGGTGACAAAGTTTGGCTACACTTCCAGAAAGAACGCCTTGCAGGGCCCCATCGAAACATTCTCCCACTCTGTTATGGGTCGTACACCATCACCAAGGCTGTGGGTGACAATGATTTTGAGCTCAACATTCCCCATTTCCTTGGCCTGCACCCAATATTCAATGTGTCTCTCCTTCGATCATATTTCCCAGCATTATTGTACACCTCAGAGATAATAGAGCATTTGATACCAACTGAGCTCAACCCTAACTACATGCAATGAGAATCCAATGATCATATTGTGGACACACAAATCAAGGGCACTTGGCAACAAAGGATCCAGCTTTATCAGGTCGTCAAAGAAGGGCAAATCCTGCACCAAGGTAAGTGGCTCAGCCGGGGCCAAATTCAATAGACATTTCCTCATCTGATGGGGGAGCTAAACACAATGGAGACCATTTCTTCCTAAGGAGGGAGTATTGATCCAGGTGGATATCAGTGGCCACCCACCTATTCCACTATCTCAAAAAACAGTTTTCCACCTTGATAATTTTTTGACAATTTTTTGGGTTCCAAACTTCCAGGACCGTTTTGAGGCCCTAAACGACGTTTTTTTGGGGATTTGGGGCCTAGGTGCTTTCCTAAAGCATTGACCTGAGCTAGTAAAAAATCATTTTTCTTAGTTAGACCTTTCCAACGAGCCATCGTGCGCCTAAAAAAGAGATTGTATGAAAAAGTTACGGCCACGGGAAGTTGATGTACTAACTTACCCAAACGGGGCCCACATGAATTTTGGCGCTTCATCTCCTAGGGTTAGGTTTTTGGATGTATAGGGTTTTTGACATTCCTGTTTATTGTAAAAATTCCTTTAGAGCCTCATTGTAATCATCTTCTTGCAAATGAGTGCATTGGTCACATCTCTTCTCATAGATAAGCCACCACCATTCCAGCAAGCTTGTTTTCTGCTGCATTTTACAGTTTCATCTTATTTCCTTATTGAATAGAAAACCAATTTTATTGTATCTTTGTTATTCTATGTTAAGCATATTTTAATAATTTGTGATCATTTCGTTATTCTCATAAAATATGGATTATAAAAACATAAAGAAGAGGAGTCGAAAAGGAAAGTGGGTGAAACCATTTCCTTGAACATTGGAACACCCAAGTCTCCAAAGAATATTAAAATAGGTGTCCAGTGTTCTGATGAAGAAAAATTGAAGTTCACTAAGCTTCTTGGTGAGTTTCAAGATGTTTTTGCTTTGTCTTATGAGGATCTTCGTAGTTTTTATCCTTCTCTTATACAACATGCCATTCCTATCAAGGAGGGCATAAAACAAGTTAGGAAAAAACAAAGACCCATTAACCATGCGCTGGAAGCAACTATTCGAAAGGAGTTGGAAAAACTCTTGAAGCTGGGATCATTTTTCTGGTTAAGTATTCTGAGTGGGTTTCCAATTTGGTTCCTGTTCAGAAAAAAACTGGTCAGATCAGATTATGCATAGATTTTCGCACATTGAATAGGGCTAGTATAAAAGATCACTTTCCTCTCCCTAATATGGAATTTTGGAAATGATTTTGCAGCAAGTTGCAGGGTCACATATGATGTCCTTACATGACAATTTTTCTGGTTACGATCAAATCAAGGTAAAAAGGACATATAAATATAAAACCACTTTTATTACTCATTGGGGCACTTTTTCTTATGAAAGTATGCCTTTTGTCTTATCTAATGTAGGTGCCACTTTTCAAAGAGATATGAAAATAGATTTTGACGATTTTATCGGTAAAATTATTCAGATTTATCTTGATGAGTTAACTGTGTATTCTAAAAATCGATCAGATCATTTTGGTCATCTTAAAAGGGTTCTCATGCGATGTAGGAAATTTGGCATTTCTCTAAATCCCTCAAAGTCTATTTTCAGCATTACCAAGGGCAAGCTCCTTGGACACATTGTCTCTGATTCAGGAATAAGCATTGATCCTGAAAGGATTGCTACTATCCTAAATCTGCTTGCTCCTACTTCCAAGAAGGAGGTTCAAGCTTTTATGGGTGTTATTAACTTTATCTGTAGGTTTGTTCCTGATTTTTCTGTAATGGTAAAACCAATTCATAATCTTCTTAAGAAAGATCATTCATTTTCTTGGACAGATGATGTCTAAAATTCTTTTGTAGCGATCAAGAAAGAAATAAGTTATGCACCGGTTTTGGCGAAGCCGGATTTTGAAAAAGAATTTATGATATATACTAATTCCATAGAGGAAGTATTTTATGCTATCCTCATGCAATTTGATGACCAAGGTAATGAAAAAATAGTGGCTTACAAGAGTCAAATCTTGTTTGATGATGATTTTAAATATTCTTTTATTGAAAAGTATGCTTCTTCTCTTGTTAAAGCTATTGAAAAGTTTCTCCACTTCATCTTAGGTAAGCACACGCTGGTAAAAGTCCTTTTACTCATTGTCAAAGTTTTTCTCTCACAGACTTATCTTTCAGGGAATATTTCACATTGGCTTGCCAATATCCAGGAGCATGATTTAACTATCGTGACTTCTAAAACCATCAAGGGACATGACTTATCCCTTCACTTAGCTCAGCATGTTGAAACTAGTGAAGAGATTGATGAACATGATAGATCTCTATCAACAGTGTTCTACATTGACAATCAAATCCTTCCGTGTTTGAACATCCTTGGTATAAACATCTGGTTCATTACTTGCAAAATCAAAGGTGTCCAGATAACTTAGATACCCATCAAAGAAGAAGGCTTTGTCTCCAATCTACTAGATACATCATTATAGGAGACTTTTTGTCTAGGATATCTATCGATGGTATGTTACTTAGCTATGTGAACAATGAGGAAGCACATAAATTGTTACAAGAGACTCATGGTTCTTCAAATTATGTTATTCATGTAGGAGTTCACTTTTCTGCTAAAACCACTGCTTTTAATATTATCAGGAAAGGGTACTGTTGGCCTTCGATATTTTTTGATTCTTAGGTTTTTTTAAGATCTTGTGACAAGTGCCAGAAGTTTGTTGGGAAATAATGTCTTTCAACCATGCCTTTACAACATGTCCTCCCGAACTTTCCTTTTTCAAAATGGGGTTTGGACTTTATTAGTCTTATTAATCCTCTGTCTTAAGTAGGAAAAGCCTTTATCTTGACTACCACAACCTATTTTGTGAAATGGATTGAAGTTGTCCCGCTTAAGCATTTGCAGGATGAGCATGTGATTTCTTGCCTTGAAAATAATATTTTTTCCATATTTGGTCTTCCTTTGGAAATTATTACAGACAATGTTCCTGCTTTTATTTCTTCTAATATGACCCAATTTTTAGCTAAGTTGGGGGTTAAACATTTTACCTCATCAGATTATTATCCCCAAGGTAATGGGCAGGCCGAGTCTACCAATACGAATCTGGTAAGAATCATCAAAAGTCTCATTGAAAATAAGCCTCATCAATGACACACTTTCCTCACTTATGCCCTTTGGGAAGATCGCACTACCACCAAGGTGAGCATTGGTTGCACTCATTTCCAGCTTGTTTATGGTCAAGAAGACATTATGCCTACTGATCTAGAACTTTCCTCCTTAAGGTTAATGCTATAGGTAAAAGAATTAAATTATGATTTAGAGGAGAAAAGGATGTTTGCCTTGGATAATATAAAGAGAAGACAACAAACTGTTAAAAAATATTTCAACAAGAGTTTCAAAGCTGTCAAATTTAAAGTCAATGAGAAGGTATTGTTGTGGGATTCAACTCATGCTGATAGAGGAAGGCATTCAAAGTTTCAAAATTATGGTTGGATCCTTTTAAGATCACTTTTGTCCTGGGCACAAATTCTTACATTCTAAAGGACTTTCAAGAGAGATTGTTTTCCTACAACACTAATGGTTCCCACTTAAAACATTACGTGGAACCAACTTGAAAATTTTGACATTGTATGAAATGTTTTATGTATTATAGTAGTTTTTCATTTCTGTTTTTACATTTCTGTTTTCACATTTCTTTCATTTCATTTATGCTTATTTCAATTCTGATGTTTCATTTCTGCTAGGAAATTTCTTTCTTTTGGTTTCTTTTGACTTCTTTTCTTGTCAAAATAAAATGTTGGATCAGTTTTTCCGCAGCGACGCTTCTGCAAAGTATTGTTAATCAATAACAACTGAGTTACACAGATGTCATGATGTTCCCCTTGAAAGCATCATTGAAATTTTTATATGTTTCAAATGTTGTTTTATAAGATAGTTGGTTTTATCCCTCTTCTGCTTTCCTTTTCTTTCATCTATTTCAAGATTCAAAAGAGCAGTTCAAAAAAAAATTCTCCTTGAAGTCAAGAACATTTTTTTTGTTGAATGATTATGCTTATAGGGATAAAACTCTTCATACTTAACACTTCCCATGAGTTATTCCCAAATCCCTAGTCATCTTTCCCATAAATCCGCTCACTTCCCCCTGTTGCATAATCATTCTGATTTATATATTCTTGATATGATGTTACTTGGTCTGCGAAAACATACATTATGATTTATTAATATGTTGGAAACAAATTTCCCTATGGAGTCACCAGTTTGTTGATGATCAAAATCGTCACGATGAATTTCGCCCACAATGTATTGCTAAAAACGCTATTATTTAATTATGATAATAATATAATAGTAGTAGGTGGGACCCCCTTGTAGGCTAGAGGTGTAAGAATAAACATATTACACATGTTTTGTTGTTATTATGATGTTTCCTACCCAGTCCTACATTTTTTATGATGCAGTCTTGGTTTCACTTGGCGTGATAATAAGTGGATAATGCACTATTGTGGAATGCTTTTGGTAATCACTTGCGACACAAAATAGTTTCTATTGGTATGAGGATCATGTTATTTAGAGGTGCTATGTTATAACCTTGTTACTAATTCATATGTTGATTACTTAGCCACATATATGAAACAAATACTTTGTGGGAGCTTGATCGAAACAAAGAAAAAAAACTATAAAAGGGTTCTAAAGTTATAGCAAAATGAAAGAAACTATGTAAAAAGAATACATGCAAACTTTGAATAAAAAAATTAATGGATACAAATGCTAATCCTAATTATTATACTATGGTTTGGTTAATGGACTATGCGAATTTCATTAAATTCAAATGGAGTCACATATAGCAATGTTGATATAGATTATTGTGTGGAGTTATAGCAAAGGTTAATGTTGAAATATCCCAGGTGGCGCACTATGCAATAGATATGGTCTCAGATCTTATGATGGATTGGAATTGATTATGCATTGGTTATATGGCTTGATTTATTGGTGGATGTTATGCTTATTGTGCTGTCACATACTTGGAATTGAATGGGGCCACATGAGGAAGAGACGTACATTTACTACACGTCACTCCAAACCTTTCTTATTGCCTATCACCCTAGCATTGTTGCATTGTTACATTGTCTCTCTGGTGGTTGTGAAGCTCCGTGTTTTTAGGTTTTTGGAAGGAAAAACTCGACCAACTTGTCATTTAAGCATTTTACTCATGGGTATGGTTCTTTTCTCTCCATCCATGATGGATTCTCTATTTTATGAACCAAATGGTGGCTCAATGATGCTTGGATTCTGTGTGTTCTTGAGATTTTTGACTATGTGTAAATGTGGTGCTATGGCTCTCTGTGGTGATTGTAAAACGTTGGAAATTGTAAGAAAAGAAATGGGTATTATTAAGTTGCACGTTGGTTGTTTCTTCGGTCAATTCAGTTTTTATGATGGGTCTCTATGGAATAATAGTGACAGTGGTGCAATAAGGTTTTGAGTTTGATGGTTGAGGGGTTTTATCCATGGTTCTATGTATTAGTGTCTGTTAACTCGTTTCCCTCTCGGATGTTATGGTAATCCTTATCTAGTTGTAGAGAAACTTCCAACAATTGGTGTGTTCATTTATTCAAACCTTGAGTTGTGGTTTATAGCCCGTTCTTACTATCTTTTCACTGAAAGAGTCCCAAGATCCAGTCTTGGTTGGCCCCGAACGTTAATACAGGCCTATGTGGGTATTGAATTGATACGCATTATATATTGGAATTCTTTCACAAAGAATGTGTGTGTCCTCACTATTGTTTTTGTCAAAAGTTATTTACCTCCCAGGTTATTGGAAAGAGACATTATCTTGTTGTGTTTGAATACCCGTCACTGTTAAGTTAACCCTCGTCTCTTCTCGTCCAGTGTTAGACACACTTGAGTGCACTGGGTTATTTTAATCAAATTTCCTTTGTCTCTCCTGGGGTGTTAAATTATGGTTTTGTCAAGGTATTGGAGTAATACGTCGAAGGACTATGTGGCTCACTACTGTTTCATTTTCAAAATTCTATTTTGGCATGTGGTTGTTAATCGATGGTAAAATGGATGTAAGTATTGGAAAGCCATCAACTCTCTATGTTTTTGTTTAAAGGACAAACATGCTTGTGTTGCTTCCCTGCATTTGATTTTTGACAGAGCCTGACTTGGACTCTGACATTTTTCTTCTCTCCTCGGGCACATTATAAGGTTTGTCAAGTGTCAGGTTATCAGTTTAATGATTGTGGAATTTTGAAGAGACATGCTCTCTCGTTTATAAACCCATCCTTTTCGGTCGAATCTCTGTGAGGTCCTTCTATGATGAAATTGTTTGAACAAATAAGAAATAAAATGAGCGATTGCTTACAGTCAAGAGTTGTATTTCTATGGGTTTATGGTCTCGATCAATGTGTTTAATCCAGCATGATTTTGATTGTGCAAAGAGACACCTGTGTCAGTTTTACCAAGCCCGATCAGGGTTCTAGCAAGTTAAAAAAGGTGTATGTGTGTCAGTTTAGTTCTGTTCGCTTCATATATGATATAGTTATATTGGAATCATCATGTACACTATCAATTGTTTAAGAAAGAAGTTATACACATAGAGATCAAGCTCAAGGTTTATGTTTGGGTTGACTATTGTTATCATTTCAATATTTTGTCGATTGATATGATTGAAGACATGTGTATGATCGAGCAAGCTTTTAAGTCTGTCCATTTTTTTGAAAAGACACTTGTGTACATTTAAATCAGGCCCGATTGTAAATTGATGAGCAATGACTATTGATTGTTTATGGTGGTACATTATTGATTATCAGTGATAAATGTTGAGCATATTGTTGCGCGTGTTTTTTTTGTTTTAAAAGGAGGATATCAACATTATAATATACAATATTGTTGAATGGAAATGTTTATATAAGTTATAATACAGAGGCTATTACAAATTGAGGATTTTTGGGAAATTTCATTATTATGGAGACAACAAGCTGTTTGATGAAATTGATAAACAATGAATGTTTTGGTGTTGAATTGGATGCTTTTTGGATTAAATCTTAAACATAGTTATGATAGTTGATTTATTTAATTTATTTTAAGAACAATATCCATATGATTCCCTTTAATTTTCTCACTTTTTCTCTCATTACAAATCCCCTCACGATCCCAGATTCATTTTGCATGCCCTGTTCTTAAAATTAAATTAAAACTCTGTATTACAGTGATTAAGAGATAACACAGAGAAATCATATCACAACTGATATGATTTGATTATTGTTGCACAGTCGATTTTTTAATGAAATGTTGAGCAGTAATCATGTTCTTACTGCCTTTCATTTTATCATTTTTCGCTCAATAAAATCCCCTCAGATATCCCAGAACCCTAATTCACCCCCTTCTCATTGAAACTTATTGAATGAATTTAATGGATTGGATTGCATGGGTCTGATGTGATTGTTGAGCCAAACTTTGTTTCATATTAAGAGATTGTCATGTATGGTTTGTTTAAGAAGCTAGTTGCTAATAATTGTTGCATACAAGATGATATACTTCAGCAGAGGAAGTCATGGCCGAAATAACATGGGAAGAGGAAATTGGAACAGAGGGCCTAGAAGGCCCAGATTCTCAATACATTTCGATGTAGATCCTCAAGAATTAAACCAACTTCAAGATTGATTTTTCAATTAGATTGGACAAGGGGTAGTCCAACCTAGACCAAAGAGACCTCCCTTCCAACCCCAACATCTCCCTGGTATCCTTGTTCCCCCTCATGTTTCGTTGCCACCTGAAGTTCCCGAGAATGACATATTGCAGGAGATGTTTTCGCCCAATAGTCACCCAACATCGTGGCTGGATAAATTTGTCTCTACCTGCTCCTCCTCCTCCTCTTGTTAACCCAAATTTCTATATTTCCCCTGCACACTCACCTGTACAGTCCTCCCACGCAAGAAAAAGACTCAAAAACAAATCCCACCACATGCATGACAAAGGAAAAGTTGTTGTTTCCCCCTCCTCTCCCCGAAGTGATTTAGCCAAATCTATTTCATCCCACATGCACTTGAAATATGATTGTTCTCATGTCATCAATGAGATTAAGCCTCAAGGATCTACACAACCTAAGGCTAATTCAAGAAAGTCAAAAGGTGATAGCAACAAGAAAAAGAAAATTGCCTCTCAAAGTGGCAAATACGGTTTTTTATTATACTTTATTATTGTTTTATTCAGAACAGTGGACTGCTGAAGGTTTTGGACAATATACTATTTTTGGATATTTTGGATATGATTTAAAATATCATTGGTGAAAAAAGAGACGCACTGGTGTAGGAAACCCTACGCTGCCTGGCAAGGGTTTGAAGAAGCCGAGTCTGCAGGTGCGAAATCTGTAGAGGTTCGCAGGCCCCTCCTCTGGTAGGGTGTGAACCTCTATTACTCACCCTTACGCAACTTCCCGGAAGCACATTCTCGCAGGCTGCTTTCCTTTGGGGAGCGATCATCTTCCACTGTCCGAGAAGTCCCGATCTAAGGCCGCAGATCTTTGGAGAGGGGTTTGTACACACTCTAGAAGGGTGTTTTCCAAAGACAGGCGTGCGCTTTCCTGTGCTGCTGTGGAGGCGGATCACTGGTGAAGAGGAGAGCAGTGAACGTTGGGATTAGTTGCATGCATATTCGTTTGCATGCATGCTATAATCGTGCCATTCATCGTTGCGCCCTCAGACGAAGCCTGTCAGATCAGATCAGAGCTTTTAGATTATTGGGAGCATTCCTGCGCACCTCCATGGATGTAGAGCTCTAGCTGAGCCTCTCCAATGGAATCCAGCGGGGGTTATGCCCCTCCTCTCAGCCCGCCCCCGGATATCTCTGCATTCAAAGAATTGATTTCCGCATCCACAAAACGCCCTCTCACGGCAAGCCATCAGAAGTTTGTTAAGAAATTAGACTCGATACCCACGGTAGCTCTCCCGGAAGAAGAGACATGCAAAGCTGCTCTGAATCTCGCCGAGAGAGGGTTAATAGGCCAGTTCACGGGCCTCTGGCCATCCCCAAAATCGGTAGAGGACTGGACACAAAGAAACTGGTCACCCTTGATTAAAGAAGGGGTCAAGAGTTATTTTTTGGGCAAGGGGTTCTTCATATTCGTCTTCGAAAGTTTGGAGGACATAAGCCTAATCTTCAGAAACAACCCTTACTTCATGGGTCCTCAAGGCCTGTACTTAAACAAATGGTCTCTTGACTTTGATCCATCTCAGGATGTTCCTTCTGCTGTTATGGTGTGGGTGCGTCTCCCTCACCTGCCCCTTCACTGATGGAACCAAAAAACCTTCCAGATCATCGGCAATGCGCTCGGAAAATACATAGATCAAGCAACAAGAAAAGATCAATTCTCATGCGCTCGAATCTGCATCGAAGTCGACCTAGAAGAAGGCCTGCCTGAAGCAATCAAGCTCACCGTTGCTGGGTGGACTCACATCCAGGAACTGGATTACGATCATGGTCACTTCGCAAAGCACTGCAAGAAAAAAAAAGAGGAGCAATCAAACAATACAAAAGAGGATCAATGGATAGTAGTACAAAAGAACAACCATCAAAAAAAGGGAAATGGAAAAAGGCATACTGCAGGAGCCCCAGGCAGTTCTAAGAGAAATCAAGCAAATGAAGCAACACCGAACGAACAAGAAAACACACAGAACATCTCAGCAAGAGTGACCCAGAAAAAGCAGGTACAAATAGAATCCCCTCCACCCAACAAAGAAGGGGAAGCAACTATACATATAGAGGCTACACAAGACAGCCCCCCCAATCCTACTTATGCTAAAATAACAAAGAAAAAACAAGTGGATAGCGCGGGTTCTTCAGAGGATGAAACCTTTGAACGTTCCTCCAAAAGAGCAGGCAGGAAATCCCGCAAAGAATTAAGGGAAGAGGAAGCAGAGAGACTCAAAGTACAAGGAAGTCAATCCACCATAGAAATTTCCATGGGCATAAATACCAGATCAAGGCCTTCAAAGGGAGGTCCTTCTCCCTCCTCTTAAGTAAACCATGAATCTCACCTCTTGGAATTGCATAGGACTTGGGCATGCCTCCAAAGCTGAAGCAGTCAAGGACCTCCAGAAAATAGAACCTTCAGACATCCTCTTGCTCCAAGAAACAAAGATAGAAGACCGAATGCTTCTAGACATCAACAAATCAATGTGGAAGAAGAGTGCTGGCAAAGCAGTAAGTTCAAGGGGCTCTTCCGGAGGGCTGGCAACTCTTTGGACAGAAGATGCATTTCTGCTTAACAAATCCTATGAAACCCAACATTGGATCTTCACGGAGTTGACACATAGTGCAAGTAAGTTGACTATCTTACTCTTTAATCTTTATGTCCCTGTCATGTACTCCGAAAAACGAGAATGTTGGGCCTCTCTCTCAGCATTTTTAGATCAGCACAATCCAAGCAACATTATCCTAGCAGGTGACCTCAATATAGTTCTGAAATCAAAAGAGAAAAGGGGTGGCTCCAATAGTAGAGACCCGATGCTGACCTTTGTGGAAGAAAT
>ML778223.1:464576-492193 GCA_009831015.1 Picea engelmannii
ATTGCAGCACTGGGCGGATATTGGTTAACCAACACAGGAAAAGTCATACTAATTAAGTCACAGCTGGCCACGCTTGCAATTTATCAATCTGCATTCTTATTTGCACCCAAAAACGTTATGGATCAGATTTCAAAAATTTTAAGGGATTTTATTTGGCAAGGTGGGAAAGGAAACAAAAACAAAATGCATTTAGCAAATTGGGATTTGGTCCGGCGCCCGACAGCAGAGGGGGGCCTCCAAATACGAGATCCTTCCCTTGTAAATCTAGCAATGGGAGGAAAATTACTATGGAAAATGGCACGCGCGCCCAAACATCCGATCAACACCAAACTTCTGTCCAAATATGCATGAAACTCGTCCTATCAAAAGCTGCAATTCGACCCCACAGTCAACAACACGCAAGTTTGGAAACTATGCTGCAAGAGTAGCATGTTTTTTAACAAATCTCTGTACAGAGTGTCGGGTAATGGTAAGCGCATTCACCTGTGGCAGGACAGAATAATGGGAAGTGATCCATTGGAGGCGAATCAAGACATAGCCGACATCAGATAATGGCTAACTCGCGTAGGCAAAAACAGACTCTATGATCTCTTGATGTGGGACAGTCGGGGAGATTGGGCCGGTTGGGACCTTAATGACATTCCAGATTGGCTAACATCACAAAAAAATCTCCTTGTGGAATTGTTGGAAGGATGCACCCCTGAAAATCGCCAGATGAGGGACAACTGGGCCTGGGGTCTATCAGGCACTTATACCACAACAGCTGGATACAAATCTCTTCAACATTCAAAGGACAGTAGTCACCCTCCAGCCTTCTGGAAGTTAGTTTGGGACAATTTATCCCTCCCCAAAGTGAATTTCTTCTTCTGGACGCTGGTGCAAAATAAATTACTCACAGGAGACAATCTAGAAAAAAAGAATATTGCAGGGCCTCATAGGTGCGAGTTATGCCGAAGCAACCTTGAAACATCCCAACACTTATTCCTAGAGTGAAAATTTGCCAAGGAAGCATGGAGACTTTCTCTTCTAGACCTACATATTCCAGCCTTCCCTCAGAGCACAGTTGTTGCATTATTCGCCTCTTGGAACAATATCTATCCACATAGCATTCCCAACAAATCCTTCTGGCGGAAAATTTGGACAACAGTCCCCAAATTCGTTTGCTGGCATCTATGGTTGGCTCGCAACGATCAAATTTTCAATGGAAATACTCGCTCCCCTCTTCAGGTTGCAGTCAAAGCTAAAGCACTCCTCTTGGAAACAACCCAACATCAGTACTTCAACGACCAACATCAGTACTTCAACGAAGATCCTTTGCTCCGTCCTGAAAAAAGGAGATGGCTTGGCCCATTGGAGGCCTCTCCTCGCAAGCTCCTCCTCACTCCTCACACAGCAAATCCGGAGTGGAGAATAAGAGAACCCGAGGATAGCTTCACAAACTRGTGGAAATCCAAAAACCTCACTACAWTTTYTTTTKACRGGGCCTMCAAAGGAAAYCCTGGGAACKCAGGYRCTGGAGGGGTCATTTACTCTTYGRATGGGATCTTAAGAGATTKCTTCTGCTGGGGTCTAGGTCAGAAGACCAACAACCAGGCAGAGATCCTTGGCCTTCTTAAAGCTTGCCTAATAGCAAGAGAAAAGGGATATAAAGACCTCCAAGTCTTTGGAGACTCAGAGCTTCTTATAAAAAAATTAAACACAGAAGACCTCTTCAACAATGTTAGTCTCAATAAAATTCTGGGCAGATTGAAAAGACTCCTTCACGACTTCACCTCCTACAAGTTCTACCATATTCTTCGAAATCTGAATGGAGAAGCAGACCAGATGGCAAACAAAGGATGCACCCTCACGAAAGGGCAGATTCTTATCAATGATGATAACAACTATCAAATTCCTTAAAAAATTGTAACACTGAAGCTGAAAACGCTGGCTATCTTCTTTGTAAATGGGGCTGCCTAGGCAAAGACCCCTCCTATCTCTTTTAAATAAATAAAATCCATAACCGTTACAGTTAAAAAAAAATAAAAATATATCATTGATATTTAATTTTCAAATTATGGAAATGATAATGAGAGCCATAATGAGGGATGTGTCTAATTTATTGTCAAGTTGTGTTTATTTTTGTTAAGAGATTAAAGGGAGTCACAAGGGGTCCCACCTACTAGTTATTATTTATTAAAAGACCATTATTATTATTATATTAATTTTTCCCCTAAACTAAAAGTTAGTTGAGTTTTAGTTAACTTAACTAAAAGAGGTAGCTGAACTACTTCAACTAATTTGAAATGCATAAAAGAAAAATGAGAAGGAAGAACAAGTGGAGAATACAAGGAAAAATCCTAATTCTCTTTTATGAGAGTAGGGTCCTATTGCAGACATCAAGGTTCAAGGATGAACCATATCATTCAGATACTTGTTTTGGAGGTGTTGTTCTATCTTTGATAGTCTGTGTAGACTTGTCTGTTTATAAATTAGATTTCATTACTGATAAAGGATATTGTGCAGAGTCAAGTGGGAAGCAATCCGTGGCAAGCTGATCCAGATTTTAAAGTTCAGTTTTTAATTCCTATCAGAGTCATTTTGTATGTTTTTCATCGGGGATATCTAAAGTTTGACTTTGGTCCAAACTCCCTTGGGGATTTTTGTGAAAAGAATGATTCTTTTGATTTCTTGGAATGAAATAAGTGATTTCTATTATGTCTCATCTATGTTAATATGTGACTTGGTATTTTTTCTTTTGTCTCCACATTTACTTTTGCATCTGTTATATTTAGAAAATTATATAAAAATGTTGAATTTTGCAGCAATCTTAATTTTAAAAAAATCAGCCTAAGCCCTTGTAACTAATACTTGTGGGTTGGGAAACTATTTTTGAGGCTATAAACATAGGGTGATATTCCCATCTATTTTTCCTTATCCAAGAAAGATTTGAAAATGCTTGAGTAAGATAAATTCACATATTTTCCTCAACACAGAGTATCTCATATGGATATTGATTGCAAGGAGCATAAGGCTCCAAAGATGACCAAAAAAATCCCTCTAATTCATTTGATCACGCTTTAGATCATCAAGAAGAGTTAGTAGAGCCAAAAGGGGCTACCTAGAATCATTGCAGTAACCAAGAAGAGACCAGCATGGTCCTGTGACACTTTGCAGGATGAAAAGACATGTAACATTGATAACCCATATCATGATGTGTAGATACATGACTTGTTGACCAAGCCTCTGTCAAGAGTGAATTTTGTTTACTTCATAAACAATCTTGGTGTGGTACGAAAGGATGTCCCTAGTAAGAGGGAGTGATGAGTTACATATACGATTCTAGGGAAACAACTTCAACATGTGACAGTGGCAACAGGTAGTCATTTTCGGGCATGTTACTGCTACTCCAATGAAAAATTCTAGTACGGAGAGGGATACTCTAGTGAAAAATTCTGGTACACTGAGTTACTTATACTCCAGTGAAAAATTCTGGTACGCAGAGGTCTACTCCAATGAAAATTTTTGGTACGTTGAGTTACTGCTACTCCAGTGAAAAGGTATGGTATGCAGAAGGCTACTCCAATGAAAAAGTCTGGTACACCGAGTTACTGCTACACCAGTGAAAAATGTTGGTACATAGAGGGCTACTCCAGTGAAAAAGTTTGGTATGTCGAGTTACTACTACTCTAGTGAAAAATTCCGGTATGCAGATTGCTACTTCAGTGAAATAGTCTGGTACACACGTTACTGATTATGGCACCAGTTAGCATGACCTCGCACAAGGTCAGAAGATTCCATGCCTTCATGGCTGGTTAGTTACCTAGATTTTCAATTTGGTGGCCCAACCTGTGTGATTTGAGGTGTTTCCTAGCCATGGGATAGATGGGTAGTGTGTGTGCACTACATCGCCTAATCCTTGCGATTATATGTCTGGTTATTGTGGATCATTTTTCTGGTATTCCAACCAGAGGTTACTTGTTTCTTGTGGATTAGATGTCAGATTTTATGTGAGATGATGAGTTACTAGTTCTTTATGAGCTAGATGCCAGATTATGTGTGAGTTGGCGAGTTACTAGTTCTTTATGAACTAGATGTTAGATTTTGTGTGAGATGACGAGTTACTAGTTCTTTATGAACTAGATGTCAGATTTTGTGTGAGTTGGTGAGTTTCCTAGTTCTATATGAACTAGCTAAAGCCTCGTGATGACATAAATCTCAAAAGGAAGATGAGACCCCATATGCATGATTGTGGCATGACCATCAGATAGTCTCTGTGTGTTACTATGACAAAATGTGTGTGGTGTCATGATTTTTTTGATCATGAGATGGCCTGTTTGGCCATGCTACTTGTTACATGATCTGTTTGATCATGAGATAACCTGTGTGGATATGGAGATGATACCTGTACACTCGTCTGCAATACCATGTGAGTATTTCCAATGCCATGTGATATGGATGGATGTGTTTGAGACTAGTACATGAAGAACATCTTAGTTAATACCTCCCTAGATAAGAGGGAATGTTGATGTTTTGGTAGTTGCGGGAGGTATTAACCTCCAAGCATAACCTTTGTACTTAGAATAGAATATTCCAGAAGTAAAATAACCATTAAACATATGTGTGGAAACCCTATAAGAGAATTCGATCTAAGGAGAATAATAATAAAGAAATAGAAAACCATGAAAGAGAAGTCGACCCTACTAGAACAAGTCAAAGTAAATTATATTTTCCATAAAAGACAACTCGGCCCTGTGGGAAAAGTTCATTGGAATATTAAGTATAAATAAGGTGGTGCCTTAGCTCATTTTCACACACACTCACTTATCCAATGCTCAATTCTAAGGAGGAACTATAGTGGCATCCAGGGCTCAAGTTTGGAGAGATTCAGTTACAGCTGGAGAGGGCACAAGTCTGGAGGACTAGTGTAGTAGTATTTTTGGTATCTCTCTTGTTCTTCTCTTGGTGTAAGGTACACAATATTTGTATGGTTATTGTGTTGTTGCTGCAGAAATATTGTTGCTAGGATTTATCTGTTGGTTCTAGTGTGGACTTGCCAGAATCATTCTATCTAAGAAAAGGTTAGTGTGCTTGGAGATGGCATAATGAATTCCTATGGTTGGGTGACAATGATGTGACATTGTCTATGGTTAAACCAACATACCAAAATTTTAACAGTTAGTTTGGTAGTTAGAAACATTTAATTCATCGCTACATGATATATTAAGGACCAATAAAATATGGATAGGTCTTTTCCTTCGAGTGGTAAATTAATAAACTCTATTTAAAAAAAAAGAAATTGTCACCTTTCATTTCTCCATTTATATGATAAAAACATAAACAAAGATTACATACAATTGAGTGAGAGCTAGTTTAAAGTACAAATTTGAGGAGAAAAATACCTTTGGCCAGAGTATCAAAATTTTCAAACATGAATATCTTTGAATAACTTAGCCTAAAATAAATTTTCTTGGAAAAACATTTGAAAAATGTATTTTTGGGAGAGTGTGTAGTAAATTAATCATAGAATATTAGATGGCTCCCACGAAAATAACAATAGTTTCTCAACAAACAAAATTAGAAAACCCATATTTCAAACACTTTTTTGATGTAGACTTGGAGGTTTTTGAAACTAAAATATCCAAATTAGATGCTAAGGAAATTCAAAACTTAATGTTTTCGAGGTTTAGTAACAACTTAGAAGATATCCTTTCTTGGGAATGTGGTTTAGGTTAGGCCATTGTTCCCAAAAAAATTATTTCCCCTAAATTTCTCCACGTGTTCCTAGTTTTATGATTCAGTTCAAAGGGTTATAAAGGGTAAAATAAATGAGAATATCATCTTCTTGAATTCAAAATATATTATATCAAATTTTCTATTAGTACTTGAAAATCAAGAAAATATTAAGGAAAATGACTTATTATGAAGTTTTAACTCATTACCAACATCACACAAAATCATCTTTATATAAAAAGTATTACCAATTGTTGCAAATATTCCAAATTTAAAGTTTCCCTTAAATTCATTCTTATTCAAAGAGTCTGTCAAGGAGGTCATGTATGTTATTTGTTTACCCATGGGCTATGAAATGAAACTTCAATGGATGAAATTGTTCTAGGGTTTACTTTTAAAATAATGGAATTAGCTAAATTCAATTATGATTTTTTATTTCTAATAACATTCATGAATAGTTGGAATATTTATCAGAATGGAAGTGTTTTAGATATTAGTCATATGTATTAATCCTTTTATTTATCATTAGTCGACTCATTTCCAACATTTAGATTTAACGAAAATTGATCAATAAGGAAAATTTCTCCTGCCTATTGAATAGAACCAGGTTGTTAAATATCATGGTCAGAGAATGGTTATAAAGTTTTCATAGACTAAGTTATAGCCACTGCATATACTATGTTTTTCAATGAGTTTCCTCCAATAATGTTTCCTAAGTGTAAATTTTTTCTACAATTAGGTCCAAAAATAAAATATGAAGACTTGTATATTCTAGAAGATCATACAGTCTTGAGGATTTATGGATCTAAGTTAAAGCCTTACAAGATTCTAGTATTTCTTACTCCTATGATTTTTTCCCTAGAGTACATAAGGCAAAGAATGAACTCATATTATATCCATTTGTTCTCCAAAAGTGAAAAGACATCTCTCCAATTTCCAACATAAATTTTGTTTTTTCATTGTAAAATATAAAGTAGCTTTTGATATTGTGGATAGCATGGTGAAGGTTTTTCATTTTGAAGAGGATTATTCTTGGAAATATGATCATATTAATGTAATTACTAATATGATAATTGAAGCTAGTTCTACATTTTACCTTCTTCACCATGTAGATACAAGAACATAAAAATTAGCAAATTATAAAGAATTGTTGGGGATTGGGGGTAACCCTGAGAAGAAAAAAATAGAATCTGAAGAAATAAAGAAGGAATGAAACTCCAAGAAGATTGGTGATGTCTAAAGACATTGTTTCAACACTTAATCATAGTGCATTGTGATTATAACATCACAATGCATCATTGAATACATTCGTGATTACTCAAAATGTTATCTTTATCGACCCATGGGGTCCTTTATTTATAGTCTCCAGATCTAACAAATTTCCTTGAAATTGGTTAGATATTGTCCACAAATAATCGTCAATGGTTGGAATAGTTTCCAAAAAACCCACGTTGTTGCATTGGATAATCAAATTACCAGGTCGATCCAACTAGCCAGTCATCCAACACGTAGTTGATTTCTCAGTTGGTCAATCCATCAACCAATTGTTTTTTATTACTAGTGGACTATCCGAACTTCTATATAGTCTGACATATGACTGAATATATCTAGCTACAATTCGAATGGCCAACTTAATATCTCCAAAAGAGGTGTGACAAACCATTAGAACCTAAGGTTCCAACACCCTCCATCAACACATGGTTATGGAGGTTCAAGAGGTGAAATTACATCAACATGAAACCCCCCCATAATTGCAGTTTCCTAAAGCCTGAGCATAGTGCAGAGCTTAACAAAATAAAATTCATAGAACATATTTGTAAGGATATCAACAATCTAATCATCAATTTTGTAATATACAAGAGTGACAACCTTCTCTTGAACTAACTGTCTCAATTAGTGAACATGAAGTTCAACATGCTTTATTTTATTGTGGGTAATAGGATTATTAGCAACCTACATTACACTTTGATTGTCAGAATATATAGAAATCGGGGTATGAACAGGAAATCCAAGTTCACACAAGAGTTGGTGAATCCAAAAATACTATGTACCTATATTGATGGTGCCATGATACTCATATTCCATAGTTGATAGAGAGCTGCCTTTTGTTTCTTACATGATCAAACCAAGGGTCCAATACTAAAGTGAAACACATAGACAGAAGTGGAATTTCAATCATCACTGTCACCGACCTATTCAGAGTTAATGAAGTCGAGTAATGGATCTAAAATGTGACAATACTTGATACCGAGAAGAGAGGTACTCTTGATGTAACAAACAATTTATTGTGCGACTTTCTAGTGTTTTCCATTTGGATCCGATATAAACCAAGAAACCACACTAACAAAAAAGGAAATATTAGGTCGACTACGAGTTATATAAATAAGGCTACCAACCAATTGTCGATAGAGAGTATCGTTGACTTTGGGAGATTGATAGTCTTTGGTAAACTTAATCCCAGACTAAAAAGGGGTAGTACATGGATTACAATCATCTATCTTAAAATGGTTCAAGATATCTAGTACATATTTAGATTGAGATAGGAATAAACCATCAGAAAAAGGTAAAACTTGAAGATCAAGAAAATAATGCAAAATACCAAGATCTGTCATATCAAAGGTGTCATCGAGTTGTAACTTCAATATAAATAGTAGATAAATATCCTTTCCAGTTATGACCAAGTCATCAACATATATTGAAAGTTTGGTTATCATTGATTTCAACCCCTAAAGAAGCCTCGACGGTGTGGTTTTGGTACATGAATTTGATTGATGAATATGGCCATTAAGGATATTGTAAATGCAAGTAAGACACTCATAGATGTATAGTCCTAGTTGTGCCATTTTTTGTGATATGTCATATGCCACGTAGTTCCTCACGGTTGAGGAGTTATGGCCTTGTGAAGTTGGAATCCCCGAAGAATGGTCAAGAAGCCCCTAGTTGGTTACAAGTCAATTAATGAAAGGGTGAAGTGGTTGTGACAAGAAACCCTTAAAGTAAGGAAAAGTTCTACTTATAAAAAGTATAAATATACCTCAAGGAGTCTCTCATGGGTACTTTCACACACAACTCTATTGAATATCTATATTGTGAACAAATTTTGGTCTATTAGTGAATCTAAGGTAGCAAGTATGAAGTTTCAAAGGAAGGTTGAAGGTGAAAGTCTCGGAGTTGTAGTAAATGTGAGTATCCCTAGGTTTTAAGGTATTTGTGGGTCACATGTCAGAAGGGTGCAGATGTTGGCAGGTTGCAGTGAAGAAACATACAGACATACATGATTAGTGGAAGAGGAAGTCACGGATCTGCAAAAGTCTCATGAAAGATTAGGAGATGCTTGTACCAAGTCTCTGAAGTCAGAAGGAAGGTTGCAGGTTAGAATTTCAATGTTTTAGGTTAGTTACAAATGTACTTGTATGTTTGTGTACTTGTTGTGAAGGTTATGCTTGGTTATGATATGTTGTATGCTTGAGGCATACTTGGCATGTTTGGTACTAGCACATGATTGAGGTACATCTTCGCTACATGGTTGAGTGAGGATAACTCCTGGTTTGGTATATGACATGGTTGTTATGGTTCATATACTTGATATGGTTACACATGGTTGAGGTATACCCTTGATGTATGGTTTCATATGCATGAGGGACATGCATTGGTTCTTTGAGTCACTTCATTGATTACATGGTACAAGTCTATACTTGATTGATGCTATGGTATATGGTACCGTTTATATTCATTGTTGACATACAATACATGGTTGACTACTTATCATTGATGTTCTAGTTGGTATATCTTATTTTTCATGATTTATGCATATATGTTGGTACACAATTGATGCATGGTATGGTATAGGTTCTAGTTGATTGATGATCCATTATAGGTTGATGAAACAGTGACATAGATAGTGAAAACTATAGTGACACTTCATATAGAGTCATAGGTTGATAGTCACAAGTTGATAGTGGCAGTGGCAATGATTGTGGTAGTGACAGTTGGTCTACACTTATAATTGAGGGCGATAGGATAGGGAAAGGAAAGGTGGTTGTATCTACCTTCTGGTTGGAGCTGGAGAACTCAGGGGGTTCTAGCATCCTTCTGGTTGGAGCCAGAGAATTCAAGGTGTTTCATATTCCTTTATTTTGGATCCTCTAAATAAGGGGTTGGAGCCTCCTTCTAGTTGCAACTAGAGAATTGGGAAGTTGGTACTTCCAATGAATGTATTCTTTGATATATAAGAAAATAATTATGTGGTTTTCTCCCATTTGGTTTTCCACGTAAATTTAGGTGTACTGTGTATATGATGTGATATTGTTGATGCTATACTCCTTATGATTATATTTCTAATGATATATTGAATGATAATGATAAATTGTTGAACAATGTTGAAGAATATATATTGTGGTTAAAAGTAATAAAATTTCTTAGACTGATTCACCCCCCTCCTCTTAGTATTCAAACAATTGGTATCAGAGCAGGTCCTTCAAGAAGTAGTCTATCCACTAGAAGGATATCATGCATTACACTAATATTGGAGTACCATAGTTTAACGGACATGACTATGCCTTCTGGAGTAGAGGGATGAAAACATATGTGTAGGCACAAGGATTTGATGTGTGGCAAGCAGTAGTAGATGGATACAAAGAACCAACCACTCCTCCAATAGATAAGGATGGAAATAAACTTGAAGAAAATGATTCAAGGGATATAAATTATATACTGAATGGTTTGACTAATTCAATACATGTCAAGATTATGCATTGTGAATCCGCAAAAGAAATTTGGGACAAACTTCAGAATATCTATGGAGTCGCCAAAGTCAAGGGAGATAAAATTCAAACCTTAAGAGCCAAGTTTGAACAATTGAATATGAAGGAAGATGAATACATTGCAGCTTACTTTCTACGAGCCGATGAAATAGTGAACTCTATTAAAGGTTTGGGAGATGAAATGAAAGAATAGGTCATTGTTCAAAAGGTACTAAGGTCTCTACCAATGATATTTGATCCAAAGATTTCATCTCCAGAAGAAAGAGTGGACCTAGCTACATTAACCATGGATGAGTTGCATGGGATACTCATAGCCTATGAGATGAGGATAGATAAATATAATCAAGTCACGAAGGAAGAAACATTCAATGCATCCAAGAAGATGAAGAAGAAGAAGAAGAAGAAGAAGAAACCAAAATCAGATTGTAGTTGCAATGATGACTCCGAGGAAGATGAAGAAATGGAAAACTTAGTAAGAAAGTTGAAAAGAGGAACTCACAAATACAAAGGTATGCTTCCATTGAAATGTTTTAATTGTGGCGGTATTGGTCATTTTTTTCTAAATGTCCTCATGCTAAGAATAAGGAAAGTGATGAAGAAGAAGATCCTAAAAAAAATAAAAATCAAAGGGGTAGAAGAAACAAAAATAAATTCTTCAAGAAAAGTATCTGCATCAAGGAAGACAATTCCTCATCGAACAAGGATGAATACAGTGACAGTGATATATAAATATTACTCTTCATGGCAATATAAGATTCTGAAGAATATTTCGAAGAAGAAGGAGAAGTCGATCTCAGAGAAGAATTAATTTGTGCCTTATAAGAGCTAAGGAATGAAAGAAAGAAAATCAAGTCAATAAAGGAAGAACTAAAGAGGAAAGAAGGTTCTCAGAACTCTAACTCATAAGAGGTTGAGAAGATGATACAGAAGTTAAAAATCCAGGTAGAAGAAGACAAAATAATTGAAGAAGCACTCAGAAATAAGTTGGAAGAGAAGGATAAGATGATTGAAGTCTTGGAAGTAGAAATAGTCACTCTAAGAAAATATCTTCAAAATAAGGACATGCAACAAAATAACACCAAGATATTGGATGAAATAATCAACACTCAAAGATCGTACTATGACAGGTCTAGGTTAGGATACAACCATATTGAGATAGAGAAATGCTCGAGCTCCAAGACAACAAAACATGAAGAAGAACAAAGAAGCTATGCATAAATTTTCAGAGGTTCTCCTAAGAAGGAAGAAGGAAAGAATATCCAAGAAGAATATCACAGAGACATTGCACCACCTAAAATATTTAGAATTCATAATAAAAAGTAGGCGATAATGGAAATACCTCAAGAAGAAGGATTCAAAAGAGCATCATCATTCAGAAGATCTTCCACCCTCAGATATCAAACTAGTTTTCTTGGTTTATGTTAGTCATGTAATATTTTTGGTCACAAAGATATGAATTGTAGAGCCTATGCTAAGAACAAAAGTGATTATGAAGGATACACAAGTAATGGTTATCTAAGAAGGCCTCATGCAACATAGAGCATAAACTACAACATATTTGAACCTTTGAGTGATGAAGTAGAATGCTACAAATCCAACAATTTTTGTCACATGGCCAAGGATTGTAGATTTACCACTCCCCCAAGAGAATCAAGAAAAAATATCAACAATCATAAGAAATAACCACAAAGGATATGGATAAGGAAGCATGATCAATTCAACATTGAATAATGAAATCTTTCTCTACAAGCTCAAAAAAAAATGTGGATGGTATGTTGACAGTGGATGCTCAAAGCATATGTGATGCAAGAGAATCGCTTCAACTCAGCAATGCGTCAGTAGCCAACGCAACAACGCACTAGGAGGGAGCGGAACCCAAGGAGAGAGAAGCACCGACTTTCTCATTTTTTTATTTTAAATATCAAATTTAATGTAATTTAATATTGTAAGGCTCGAGGAAGGACAAGTCATTGTGTTTGTATAGGATGAATGTAAAGTCTCCTTTAATCCTTGACAAGTAGATATATCTAGATACGATTCAGACTAGATGTAGATTAAATGTAATTTAATGTAAGTAGGTGGAGGAAGGCTCGAGAAGCCCCTCTTATGTAAAAAGAGAATTTGTATTGAGATTTCATTAGGAAGCTCATGAGATTAAGGAAGACAAAAGTAGGCTCATGTAAGAAAAGAGCAAGAGAGGAGAGGAGATAAATAACTGAGACTTTGTTGCAGTTTAGTCTTGTACACATTGTAAAGATCATTCAGTTTTAATACAAAGGCATATTTCCTTGCATATGATTTTATGTGTGTGTGTGTACTCTGTGTGAATGAATGAATGTGTTTTCTAAATTTGTTTACTATGCATATTTATGAATGATGTTAGTTCATGTATGTTCCCTTTACAAGACTAGATAAAATTATTTGTCTATAGTTTCTAAGTGTTTCAGGATCTCACGACAGTGCAAGGAGTGCACATTAGAGTTGTTAGAAAAATCTAAAAGGCCAGCACAAGGAGTGCTCAAGACTCAAGAAGGTGGGTACACCAGAACTATTCATAATCTTATAAGGGGTAGTGCAAGGAATGCACAGAGCGAGTGCAAGGAGTGTGCCTACACTCAGTGAAGTGTAAAATATCACAGGGAAAGGTTGTGCAAGGGATGCACATCATAGTTACTAAAGACTCTATGGATCCAACAAAATTAGTACGCAAGAACTCATTCAATAGTTTTGTATGAAGGTTTCCATGTGGGCACACCAGAATATAAATATTAGGAAGAGCAGTGCAAGTCTTCATAGAGAAAAAACAAGGAGTGCGCAAGTGAGTCTTTACCATACAATACTCAAGAGGCTAGTGCAAAGAGTGAATAGAGACAACACTTTGTTAAGTGTTGGTCAATCTCTGTAGGGTAAGTGCAAGGAGTTCGTAGGAGACTGTCAAAGTACCAAGCTTAAGAAGGCAAGCACCAGGAGTGCGCCAGAGGCCAAGTATTTCAAGTGCCAAAATATCAGGAGAAAGAGTGTTGTACTACCAAGAGGGATGAAGGACTTGTTGAAGTACCAAAGGGCGAAGTCCCTTTGAAGCCCCGATACATCAAAAAAGATCAGAAGGAATAACATCGGTCCGAGGAGGGAACAAGGAGTTGCTGAAAGAACAAATGGCCGAGCCCCTTTGAAGTTGAAAATTCCAAGCTCGGGAGGAGTAACATTTTCCTAAAAATAAGAAGAGGCCAAGCAATCGGTCCTGTAGAAGAATATTCAATGGCCAAGCCTTTGAGGATTTGAAAAATCCTTCATTGAAAGGAAAGAAGATTTGGAGCAGAGGAAGGGCTACAAAAATCATTGGATTGGCTGTCAGATTTGATCTGGGCCATCATATCAATCCCAAAGAAGAGGAGGATCACATAGGAAAGGAGGATAGATCCTAGCCATCAGATCTAAGTACAAATACCAAGAGTCATTGGATTAACCTAAGGAGCATGACAGTTAATTACCGAAGTCCTTTGGAATTCTCCACTTTGATAGAATTGAGTTGTGGTTGTAAGTGCATGAAACAATCCTGAAGCTCCGAAGTCCTCAAGAAGATCCTGATCGTTGGCATCAGGACCACATGTCAGTATATTGTGAGTGGTTTGGAATACCGACAGTCCAGGATAACTGGACCGTTGTTTCATGATCATGCCAAAGCCCCAAAGCTCTGAAGACTAGAGTAGACCCTAACCATTGGAATTAGGTGCACATGTAGACAAATATCAGAGTTCGGAATTCGATACTCTGAAATATCGAGGGTGTGATTTTGTTTGGGTCACAAATCCCAGAAGGTCTGAAGGCTGGATTCCATATTGGTCATCCATTGGTGAGGATGCGTGGACCATTGATCGAGACCCTTTGTGTGTTTGATACTCCGGAAGGAAGCGTGGTTCAATTTGTAAAAATATCTGAAGCCCTGAAGCCTGGAGTAATTATGGATAGTATATCTAGGATGGAGCAGGACTGTAGATCCCCAACCCTTTGTCATTTCGACATTCGACTGTCTGGGGGTTTTGTGTTGATCAACAGTAAGAAATCTCGAAGCCCAGAGTTCTGAAGTCAATGACAATAGTTGGTTGTTGGGGTAGTGTGGACCATTGATCCGTGAACCCTATGAAAATTCACATGTTCGGTAATTTAGAGGAAAGTGGGTTTCAAGGTGTGAAAAACCCCAAATCTTGAAGTCCAGAGTAAGTGTTGACCATCGATATGAGACAAACGTTAGTCATCCGATTTGTAGTTCAATAATCACAAGTTCATGGGTAATGTGTGTTGGAGCAGGGGAAAATATCGAAGCTCGAAACCTCGAAATTACTATGAGTCGTAGATCTTAGCGCAGAGTATGAACTATCGATTTCCATAGAAGTTGGGGTGTTCGCCTATTCGGTGTTCGAAGGAATTGGGGTGAATTGTTTTCAAGACTCCCAGATATTGAATCCCCAGAGCATCGAAGTAGCATGCTTTGTTTGGCTCTTGGTTTTATCCTGCAGTCACATGTGATTTCCTTCAGAGAAAAAGGGTTAGTGCCGAAATTTGATTTTAAAGGTAAAAGGGGCTTAGATAATGTGCCCGTAGGTCTTGTTTGAACTTGGAAAAGGAAATTAAGGACTTGTGATCATTAAAAGGGTATCCAATAGGGATCCAAGAGATGCTTCATCTCCTATGTGAATGATCCTAGACCGATAGGTTGCGCGAGCCCCGGGAAAATGTGGGGGTTTGCATCAAGTGGTATCAAAGATTGATTTTGTCTATAGATAGCAAGAAAATGAGGATACTTTTCCAATACCATCGAGTGGTATCAGAGCGGTATTTTGTTTGCAGACAATGAACAAAGAGAAGAAGTGGTAAGGGAAAGGTAGATTGTTGATTCTCTATGTGTGAAGAATTGTTTACAGGTGCGCATCGGACAACAAACTTTCTAGGAGGGAAGGAAGAAGAGAAAAAATGGCTACTGAAGGACATAGACAAGGTCGGAGAGGAGATCGCAAGAATATGAGAAAATAGGAGATGGATAAAGAGCTCAATGAGACCAAAGAGGATCTCAACAAATTAACGTTGCAATGGAAAAAAATGCAGTAAGGGAGTTGGAGGTATGAGTGGCCCATGAAGAATAAGGTAAAGTGGCCTATTCAATAGTTGATTTCCAGGAGACAGAAGCAAATACTGATCAGGTGGCCGAGGAAAGCGGAAAACCTTAGTGACACAGAGGAAGAGATGGCTTACATCTGTGAACCAAAAATTGGAGAAATCATCAATGAGGAGGAAGAGAAATCAACTACAGATATCACAGATTTCCAAGAGGGAAATGAGAAGAGATTAGTCGAAGATCTCGTAGACCACCAGGAGGGAAGAAAGAAAAATTCAAGTTGCTAGGTGGGAAAAAAGCAGACGAGACTGTCAAATAGTATCGACAACCCAGAGTAGAGTTCAGATCAACAAGGAGTGCTGTCATGAGAGGAGGAAGAGGTAGGAGAGAAGCCTCATGAGCATGAATATTCATGTGGGGTTGCATACCATGTGAATGAATATGATGAGAAGTTAAATACTTCAAATCTTGAGGAGGAATATCAAAGGTGCATTCTAATCATTGGGGGAATCAATATATTCCTTCCAAGTAGCCCAACAAAGGCCAATGCATGTGTTTCACATGAAGAAGTGATGCAGGAGGAGTCCAAGGAAGAGGCTATTGGGCCAAATATTTTTAAAATTAACAGTTTATGTGAAACTACAGGTGCAGGAGAAGAAATATGGCCAATAGACATTGTCATGGAGGATAAAGAAGAATAAACATCTTCCCAAAGTTTGAATGGAAGAGAAAACCTCAACCGTATTTTGATTGTAGGGGAGATTAGAGTATCTCTTGGAAAGGGATTAGGAGGAAAGGACAATGAATATGTTACTTGTAAGGAAGTTGAAAAATATCCCACAGATTTTGTCGTTTGAGAAGACAGAAGGAGGAGAAAACAAAAGCATTCAATGGAATTGCTCATAAATTGTACCAAGGGAGATGAATAGAGGACAACTGCAGAATTGGAACCTCTAGCGGGAGAGAGAGCGGACAACATGGATTTTGTTGGTCTTTATGAAAAATTGGAGGCCCTAGAAGAAATAAAACTTTTAGAGGAAATCACTGAGCAACAACTTAGTAATATTGTTGTAGAAGTGGATTTTGTATTGGAGTGGCAATTCAATGCCACAGGTGATGAAGTTAGCATGGGAGATCAATATTATCTTCCCTTTTATATGTATAAAGAAATGGAAGCCCTGGGAGAAAGAGTAATAATCTAGAGTAGGCCCATCCAATAGGTAAAGTTGGATATTGATGAAGAGGAGGAGATGCAATGAAGTAGACTGCAAGAGAGAAGCCAACCCATGGACAAGCTAGACAACGAGATAGAGGAGATAAGAAGGTTGATGGTGAAGTCAGAAATAGGTGGAGGCTGACCAAAAGAGATCCATAAGAAACAACGGGACAACAACAACAAAAAATCAAAGGAGTAGGTGGACAACTCCAGAGTGAAGTTTGGAACCCATGAGGGTCTCAACAACAATAACAGAAGAGCCATGAGCAGTGTTGAGGAAAAGATATGAAATGATCTTAATCAAGCATTTTCAGATATTACTTGGATAAAACAAGATAGACGGGAATATCCCCCTATGTATATAGCCATAAAAAATTGTTTCCTAATACACAAGTATTGGTTACAAGGGCATAGGACGATTTTCTTATAAATGAAAGATTGCTGAAAAAAATCAATGTTTATGTAATTTTATGAATATAACAGATGCCTAAATAAATGTAGAGATAGAAGTAAAAATACCAAGTCAATAATCAACATAGATGAGACATAAATCAATCACTTATTTCATTCCAATTTATCGAAGAATCATTCTCCTTAAAAAATTCCCTAAGAAAGTTTGGACCAAAGTCAAACTTAGATGTCCCCAATGAAAACCATACAAAAGGACTTCTGACAGAAAGTAAAAAACTAAACTTTAAAATATGGATCCGTTTACCACAAATTGTTGCCCACTTGACTCTGCACAATATCCTTTATCGGTCATGAAATTTAATTCACAAACAGACAAGTCTACATCGACTATCAAAGATAGATCAACACCTCTGAAAATCAAGTTTCTAAATGATGTAATTCAACCTTGAATCTTGTTGTCTACAATAGCACCCTACTATCATAAAAGAGAATTAGGCTTTCAATGAATTAAAGAATGAATGAAAATTGAATTATCTCAATAAAACTCAAGAGAAGACCTTAGTATGCTTTCTCCTTTTATTCTCCCATGTTCATCCTTCTCTCTTTGCCTTTAAGCAATCATAATAAGTTGAAGTAGTTAAACTACCTCTTTAGTTAAGTTAACTAAAACTCAACCAACTTTTTAGTTTAGGGGGGGAATTAATAAAATAATAATAAGGGTATTTAATAAATAATAACTAGTAGGTGGGACCCCTTGTGACTCCCTTTAGTTTCTATAACAAGCATAAACACAACTAGTTAATCAATCAAACACATCCCTCCTTGTGGCTCCCATCATCACTCTCATAATTTTAAAATTAATATCAATGATATTTGAAACCATATCCAAAAATATAATATCCAACATATCCAAAAAATAGTGTGTTGTCCAAAAACTTCAGAAGTCAACTGTTCTCAACAATCAATAAATAAAAACACTCAAAAACCATATTTTCCACTACGGGAGGCAATTTTCCCCTTGTTTTTTTTGTCTCCCTTTGATTTCTCTGAATTTGCCTTAGGCTGTGTGGAGCCTTTAGGCCTGATCTCACTAATAGAATCAGAGAAATCATCTCTCAAATGCACGCGGGATGAAACAGATTTGGCAAAGTCATTTGAGGGAGAGGAGGGGGAAACAACATATTTTCCTTTATCAGGAGCATGGTGTGCTTCAGTTTTTAAACTCTTTCTTGCTTTGGAAGACTATACTTGTGAGTGTGTAGGGGCACCTTGGAAAATTTGGTTAACCGATGGAGGGGGAGTAGGTAGAGACAAATTGGGTCGGCCATGATGTTGGGAAACATTTGGGTGGACAATCTCTTTCCATTCGTCGTTTTTAGGGACTTCAGGTTGTAATGAGACATGAGGGGGAACTGGGATACCAGAGACATGTGGGGATTGGAAAGGACATCTTTTTGGCCTAGGTTGGACCACTCCTTGTCCAATCCAGTTAAAAAATAAAGCTTGGAATAGTTGGCTGAACTCTCGTGAGTCTGCATCAAAATGTATAGAAAACCTTGGTCTGCTAGGGCCCTTGTTCAAATTTCCTCTTCCTCTGTTACCCCGACCATGGCTACCTCTGCTGAAGAAGATCATTCCTGTATGCATTAATTATTAGCAACTAGTTTCTTCAGCAAACCATACATGACATCTCTTTAAATATGAAACACATTCTGGCTCAACAACACATCAAAATCATGCAATCCAATCCATGAAATTTTTTAATACTTGTTAATGAGTAGGGGGTGAATAAGGGTTTTGGGATATATGAGGGATATTATTGATCTAAAAGTGGTAAAATGAAGAGGGGTATATCATGATAACTGCTCAACAAATCATCAAACAATCAACTGTATTGTGATAAAAAAACATATCAACTGTAACTCATCCCTGTGCCATCCTTCAATTGATATAATACAAAGTTTTCATTTAACTATAATTTAATTTTAAGAACAGGGAGTGAATAGTGAATCTGGGAAGGTGAGGAGACTTGTAATGTGTGGAAAAGTGAGAGAATGTTAGGGAAATAATGAATATTGTTCATAAAACAAATCAAGTAATCAATAAACATAACTCTATACTCAATACAAAAAATACCAACACCAATTCAATAATTATTGTGTATCAAAATTGTTCACTATTCAACATTCAAATTCTTCAAAACTTCTCAATTAAAACAGTCTGCAATCATACTCATAATCGAAACAAGTTTCAACAGTCCTGTTAACAAAATGCTTGGTCTCTAATTTATTCCCTTTCCTTTTAAGAATCGAAAGAAAACACACAACAACACTGCTCCACCTCTATCCATAATACATTGCTATAAAAATATCATATACTGTCCATAAATTCACAATCGACCAATTAAAACATATGCAGAGGTCCCTTTCCAAATTCAATAGACTTATAAAACATGTTTGAATTCATACATTCTTCAACATATCAACCAATAAGTTCTTGTAACAGAACCATAGTCAACATATACCCGAGCTTCATCACTGTCAATGTAACCATTCATAATATGCATGATGATTCCATAATAGATGCACAATGAACATAACAAAATACACACAACTACCAATTCCATAATTTGCTATAACCCTGATCGGGCCTAGTGAAACACACAGTAGTCTCCAATTTGAAATTAACACCATGTTGTAAGAACACAATGATCAAAGGTATAACGAGAAAGAGGCATCCCTTGAATGCATATTATTACTCATTCCCAATCACAACTTTTCAACCAATTTCATCATAGGAAGATGAGATAGGGTCTCGACAAAACATTCCATAACCACTCCACTTGAAAACCAATCTTTGACAATCGAAAAGATGTCTGACAGGAGTAATTACAGTTGGGGATTTTTAAAATAGATCTCTGTCACAAAAAATACAAAGAGGTAATCAAGAGTGCACTCAGTTGTCAATAGAACAAAGAGCTAGAGGTCCTCAAAGACATATCGACCATAGGAAAAGACCCTTCGATACAAGCATAGTAGAAACCCATAGGGTTCCTTATAACTCCTGGTCTGGGAAATGGCACAATAGTTATCCACAAAGGAAACAACGACAGGTAGGATAGAAAACATATGCACATAGTGCATTTTGTGTTTTTAGAGGAGAAGCGAATGTCCACTGGACAATGACAGTTACCCAGAACACACAGAGGTATAACCTCTGTCTATTTTTTAAGAGCCGAATCATTTGATAACAATGGCAGTGAGGATGCATAACGAGAGGCATAACTTATATCACCCAACAAACATATAGCATATATATTAACATAATGGCTACCCTAAGACCAACTTTCGAGATACTTTGATGTCAAGACCATGTGAATAATCCCACAACCATGACTCTGGAAAAATACACAACAACCAAATGTTAGTCTGAATACGACTGGACATGGTTACTCTCATAACTGTGAGGAAGCAACCAACAAGAATACACAGAGTGAAACCCTCCACCATTAAAACAAAGAGCAATAATACCCATATTCATTAAAAAATCCACAGATACCCACCATGATTTTAACCAATAGAGCAACCAATGAATGCACAACTCAACTAAAACCAATTCTTTAATTACTTGCAAATTGAACAATTACACAGTCATTCCAGAGAGAAAAACCACGCATTTACACAGATGCAATTCTCAGGAAAACACAAACCCAAGCATTACTGAGCCATTGTTTATTCATACACAGAGCATAATTCATGGATGGGGTGAAAAAGAACCATACCTATAACTAAGAGATTAAAAGGGCGAGTTGGTCGAGCGTTTTCTTCCCAAGCCTGAATTGCGGATCTTAACCACCAACAGATCAAAATGCAAGAAGAACCATACTAGGGTGATGGCTTGATGGGGGGAGTATGGAGTGGCATGCATTTACTGCACATCTCTTCCATCCCCTATCCTATTCAACTATGAAGTACAATACAACCAACACTCACCATATCATTTAAACCATGTAATCAATTTCCAAACCTTTGAAACGTATGACAATATTCCTTTCCCAATGCGCCACCCAAAACATTCACGTTAACTCTTTACAAGTCCTTATGTCATACCATATGCATTGCCATATCATATGCGCCCAAAAATAACTCAAATGAAAAATATCATAGCCACTAACCAACCATATAATAGTTAGGACTAACACTAACATGTTTTATATTTTCATTTGCACATAACCTTTAACATAGCTTAAAAATAGGCCCTTTCTTTTAGGATTGTTCCCATAAATTTCTTCTCTTTGTTTTGGTTATGTCATTACAAACATATTTATTGTGTATGTGTAGCCAGGTAATAAATCATGGTGACATGATTAAACATACAAACTATAAATATATGTCAATCATAAGAGAAAAATAAAGCTTTAAATAGAAAAACATCCGATAAAATGGATCATCCACTTGTTACTATATCCAAAATGAAACCATGATTGCATTGTCAACCATATAGGAACCTATAAGAAGCATCGAGACAACAACATAAAATGTGTGATATGACTATCTTCGAGCCTCCAATCTACAAGGGGGTCCCACCTATTAGTATTATATTATTAGCATAGTTTAAATAATAGGGCTTTAGCAATACTTTGCAGGTGAAATTCCTCGTTGCGATTTTAATCGTCAACAAATTTGCGAATCCATAGGGAAATCTATTTCCAACAGATTAGGAACTCAAAATGTATGGTTTTGCAGACCAATTAACATCAGATCAAAAAGATATAAATCAAAATGATTATGCAACAGGGGGAAGTGAGCAGATTTAATGGAAAAATGATCGAGAATTTGGGAATAACTCATGGAAAGTGTTAAGTGTGAGGGGGTTTATCCGTGTATGCATAATCATTCAACCAGAATTTGCTCTTGACTTCAAGGAGAAATTTTTTCTAACTTTCTCTTTTGAATCTCAAAATGGATGAAGAAATGGAAAGCAGAAGCGAGAAGTAACCAACTATATCATAAGACGTCAATGAAAGAAGATAAACAAATTCAATGATGCCTTCAGGGGGAACATCATAACATTCATGTAAGCTTGATTGTTATTGACTAACAATACCTTGCAGGAGTGTCGTTGTGGAAGAACTAATCCAAAATTTTATTATTAACCAAAAATTGAAATCAAAAGAAAAAAAAATAAAAAATGTCATAACAGAAATGAAAATGCAAAATTGAAAACAACAGAAATGAAAATAGTAGAAGGAAAGCTACTAAAATGAAATAAGAATTGAAAACTATTTTAAAAGCAGTAATGAAAACTACTAAAATGAAAACAGAATTGAACTACTAATATACAGAACAATCCAAATAGCATTAAACTCTTCAAGTTGGTTCCACATAGTGTTTTAAGTGAGAACCATTAGTGTTGTAGGAAAACAATTTCTCTTGTATATCCATTAGAATGTAAGAGTTTGCACCCAAGACAAAAGTGATCTTGAAAGGACCCAACCATAATTTTTAAAACTTCGAGACAACTGATCCTTTTTTCGAGTACACAATTAAGTCATCAAGATAGATATGAATAATCTTTTCGATCAAATCATCAAAATTTAACTGCATAGATCTTTGAAAAGTGGCACCTACATTGGATAAGCCGAAATTCATACTTTCATAAGAAAAAGTGCCCCAATGAGTAATAAAGGTGGCTTTATATTTATCTACCCTTTTTACCTTGATTTTATTGTAACTAGAGAAACCATCAAGTAAGGACATCATCTACGACCCTACAACTTGCTGCAAAATCATTTCCATATTAGGCAGAGGAAAGTGATATTTTATGCTAGAATGATTTAATGCACAAAAATCTATGCATAATCTGACTGGACCATTTTTTTTTCTGAACGGGAACCAAATTGCAAACCCATTCAGAATACTTGACTGGAAAAATGATCCTAAGCTTCAAGAGTTTTTCCAACTCCTTTCAAATAGTTTCCTCCAGTGCAGGGTTAATGGGTATTTGTTTTTGCCTAACTGGTTTTATGCCCTCCTTGATATGAATGGCATGTTGTATAAGAGCAGGATCAAAACCACGAAGATCCTCATAATACCAAGAAAAAAAATCTTGAAATTCACCAAGCAGTCTAGGGAACTTCAAATTTTCTTCATCGGAACATTGGGCACCTATTTTAACATTCTTTGGGGACTCGAGTGTTCCAATGCTCAAGGAGATGGTTTCACCCACCTTCCTTTTCGACTCTTCTTATTTATGTTTCTCTTTTTTGCCTACATCACTCGATGAAAATGAACTTTCTATAGGATTCAAGCCCTTAGGAATCTTGTTATATTCCATTGATATGATTCCCTTAGGCTTATAAGGTTCATTTTGAATGAAAGCAAAGATGCTCTCATCACTACAGAAGACCTGCCATGATTCTATATTTTCAGGGATGTGAGGACGATATAGAGACTGAAAAGTACAATCAGGTCTTTGAGGCAGAAGTTGTCGATTAGGAGAGGCTGCAAAAATAGCTAATCGATCAACCATTCAGTTCAATTCCCTCTTAACATGAGTAATGTTGAAAGATAGTAGGTTCGAGATAAGTGCCAAAATAGTTTGGGTGTAGTGTTTCATCAACTTGTTTCTAGAGGAATATATCTTACGTACAAGTTTAACAACAAGCTCAGAATCCCCAAAAGTTGTAAGGTGACCACAACCTAGATTATAGGCATTTTCAATGCCTAATAATAAAACTTCTAATTCAATGACATCGTTTGTGCAAGTAAACTCTAACCTATAAGAAAAGTTATGAATTTTCCCCATAGGAGAGTACAAGATAATGCCAGCTTCATTTCCTTCATTAGATCATGAACCATCAAAGTGCATATGCCACATACCGTCATCTAAGTTGATTTGGGATTTTTCATTTTGAAGAAGATGCTACAACCACACTGTATCGACTTAGAACAAATCCCATACTTTTTAATGACTTTGGTGGGGTTTGTGGTAGATTGGATAGGGACTTGGTGACTATATATGATCTAAAAATGAAGAAGACTTAAATTCTTGAAAATATTTGCAAGTAAAATTTATGTGTTAAAAGAAAATGGATCAACTTTTCAACACATCATTAATAGGATTTACTCATTCAAGATGCATATAAACAGCAACATAATCAATGAACATAAAACACATAACACAACAAATGATAAAGGAGTTCACCCCTCTCTTGGGATACATCTCCTGGTCCAAATTCCAATGGATCATTTGTATTATTTTCTCAAAGTTCTCAAAATGTGCTTTACAATACTCAAACTGCCAAATAGACTGCTCCAATGGCTTCAGAACGTCCAAAAACCCCTAGCTGGGCTTTTTCGGCATCTCGTTTGACCAAAAATTGAATAAGTTAGGCTTCCTGGAAGTCCCCCCTTCAAGCTTGGTGTCTCTGCATCTACAAATTGCACCTCTGTTCATTCAACCTAGCACACATGCTTATTTAAGCGTAAAAACCTGGAACCAAACGCAACTGTGCAAACGGTGCGAACTGTAGGACGGTTATGGGTGCGCCAACCCCTAACCACCAAACTCATGGGCACATGTGGTCACCACATGACCTCGCGCTAGGGAAAAACAAGGGATCCGTTTCCAAGCGAATAGAATAATGACAAGTGGTGGGTAAAACCATTTCAAAATACCAAACTTAACCCCCCGTGCCCTCCGTGTATGGTCACATGCGAAACCGGGGGCTAGGACTCCATTTTCAATACGAACTCCCACGCATATGATATGGTAATGGTCATATGTATAAAGAAATAGAACCGCGGGTCGGGGCTAAGCCCCGGCCTGACCCCCCACCATATGAAACATTACATAAATTTAAATAGATTATAACCTGTATACATAACAAGGAACAATGTGTGGTATGTTGGTTATGTGGCCATTGCTAAAGCGCTACATGCACATGGAGGTCTGGGGTTCGAATCCAGTGGACTCCATATAATTTTGAACAACCAACCAATACAATGGTGCCACGTGGTAGCCCATGACTGGGCCACGTGGCACCGCACCATTCGTCCATTAAATGCCACGTGTCAGAATATCATTCATCCTCGGCTACCAATCTGGAATTTCCACATCATCATCTACCACTTCAGCGTACAGATGTACGGCCTCTACCATGTCATCGTACGGACTGCCACATCAGCCTGTACAGACTACCCAGTCAGTGTCCTTTTTTTACCTGTTTGATGATTTGAACAGATCGTGATATCTCTCGCTCCCGACGTCTGTTTGAACCCAAACAAGTTGTGTTGGGTTTGTAACGACGAGACCTATGCTCTCGTTCGATTTGAAGTGATTCCGAGCACTTTTAATTTTTGAGCAAAATTTGATCCCCTGATCACACCTCCCCATTGGGAAGATTTTGGACCTCCAAAATACCATTTTCAGTCTATTTGAAGATGAGGGTATAGTTCCCTCACTCTTCCAACCTCAATTCACTTGGCTTTTCATTCATTTGTTCCTTTAAGACCAACTCGAAGATACTCCACATTTCCTCATTTTGAGGTTCGCATTCTCCTGTCAAGGATGGTATCTTCATGCAGTTCTGTAAGATATTCTGGGGAAAAATCATCTATAGAAGGAATCTAAACATGATCTCCATGATCATCAATCAACGGAGGCTCATACAATTTCAAATTCTCAACATTAACAACTGCATACATTTGCATATAAAGAGGCAAATCTAAACGAAAGGCATTGTTACCAATCTTGTCGATAATCTTGAAAGGACCATATCGAATCGGTTTCAATTTTTTACCTTCTCCTTTAAGCCTCTCTTTACTGATGTAAAGACAAACTTCATCTCCAACTTGGAAACTGTGATCAACACGATGCTTGTCATGTCTCGTCTTGTACCTGGCTTGACTCTTTTCCAACTGCTCTTGCACCACTTGATGTATCGACTGAATTTGTTCAATGAAATTTTCTTCCCTATCGATGTCATATTGACCATCAATAGCAATATCCTTCCCAAAGATAAAATCTAAAGGATATTTGGGCAAATATCCAAAACACGCTTCAAATGGAGACGTTTGAGTCGAAGAGTGCTTAGAACGATTTGTAAGCATGCTGAATGTAGTGTAAATGCTCATCCCAAAGTTTAGGATGCTTGCTACAATAAGCACGAAAAAGATGCACCACTGTTCTATTTACCACCTTTGTCTGACCATCTGTTTGTGGATGAAAAGCTATGCTCTTTTTAAGTTTGATGTCCATGAGTGCCCATAAACTCGACCAAAAACTTCCAACAAATCGAGAATCCCGATCAGAAATAATGGATTTAGGCAATCCAAAATGCACCCAAACATTTTGAAATAACATTTGTGTCATTTGTTCAGCTATAACATTCTTAGTACAAGGCATCAAAATACACATTTTGCTAAATCGATCAACCACAACATAAATATAATCATGATTTCTCCTAGACATAGGTAAACCACCTACAAAATCCATGGAAATACTTTCCCAAGGATGAGAAGGAACTGGAAGTGGAGTATACAAACCCAACTTTCGATTTCTAGGTTTACTTGTGGCACATAACGAACATCCTCGAACATATCGTGAAACACTTTCATTCATTTTAGGCCAATAGCAGTATCTTTGCAAATTAGCCACTGTCTTGCCTACACCAAAATGACCAGCAATAAGAGAAGAATGGGCTTCTCTTATAATGTTGATTCTTTCTCCCTGTGGAATACATAACTTGCCGATATGATACAAAAGATTATCATGCACATGGTAATCCAATTCTTCAACATGGTTAGAATGACACAAATTTTCATATACTTCTTTGAAATCAGTATACAAAGCATATTGCTCAACATAACTTTCATGCATGATAGGACTATGCTTAAGAATAAATGAAGCACTAATAATAGGCCTTGAAAGCATATCAACGACTTTGTTAAAAATTCCCTTCTTATACCTGATGACCAAGTGAAACTGTTGAAGAAAACCCATCCATCTGAAGTGCCTAGCTTGTTGTAGCTTTTTCTATGATTGTAAGTATTGCAGTGGTTGATGATCGGTGTGAACAATGGTTTCTTTTCCCAACAAATAATGTTTATGTTTTTTCACACTTTGTACCAATGCATATAATTCCTTATCATAAGTAGGATAGTTAATCACGACACCATTAAAAGTCTTAGAATGAAAAAAAATGGGCTTACCATGCTGTAGCAAAACTGCTCCCATTGCATAATTGCTTGCATCTATTTGGATTTCAAAAGGTTGTCTTAAATTTGGAAGTGCAAGAACAGGTGCTAAACTGATCTTCTCTTTCAAAGTATCAAAAGCCTTCTGTTGCTTGCCTCCCCATTGAAAAACTTGCTTGACACTTGTCACTGCATGTAATGGA
>ML778223.1:493831-512614 GCA_009831015.1 Picea engelmannii
AAATTTTACCATGCTTCTTCATGTCCTCCTGAGTCTTGGATTCCCACCAAATGAGTGTTGCACTATCCAATCTTAAAGAAGCAAGATGAATCTTAGTTTCATCATCTTGAATTTTTTGTATCCTACAATATACCTCAATCTGACGAATCCAATTATCTAATTTCTCAGCATTAACTTCTCCATTGTATATTGGAAAATTGAATTTAATATCAAGCTTTAATGAAGGAATTTGTGAAGGAGTTTTACCATGTCTTCTTGGAGAATTCAGAAGAGGTCTTGAATTGGTAGAAGAAGAAGAAGAATAAGATGGAGGAGAGGGTGGTGGAGAAGCACCATTCCCTCCATTTCCATTTGGAGTTTTATCACAACTGTCTCCCTTATGCTTTGTAGGGTTGGAGCCTTCACCTTTCCACCCTACATTCCTTTCCATCAAGATCTTCATCATCTCTCTCATTTCCATGACAGCCTTTTTGAGATCTTCATTTTCTGCAGGAACATGTTCATGACTTTCTTCTTGAGCCATACTTAGTGAATGCCTCTTTGAAACTTGCGGTGATTGTATATGCTTCCTCCTTGAAGGATGATAACTTGGCTCCACAAGTTGACCTTCTCCTCTTGTGAGTTTCAACCTTGTGAGCATCAAAAAACAAAACACTTGCAAATAATCAAGTCTTCAAAAACCAGTGCTCTGATACCAACTTGATCTAAAAATGAAGAAGACTTAAATTCTTGAAAATATTTGCAAGTAAAATTTATGTGTTAAAAGAAAATGGATCAACTTTGCAACACATCATTAATAGGATTTACTCATTCAAGATGCATATAAACAACAACATAATCAATGAATAGAAAACACATAACACAACAAATGATAAAGGACTTTACCCCTCTCTTGGGCTACATCTCCTGGTCCAACTTCCAATGGATCATTTGTATTATTTGATAAAAGTTCTAAAAAATGTTCTTTACAATGCTCAAACTACCAAATAGACTTCTCCAATGGCTTCAGAACGTCCAAAAACCCCTAGCTGGGATTTTTCGGCATCTCGTTTGGCCAAAAATTGAAGAAGTTAGGCTTCCTGGAAGTCCCCCCTTCAAGCTTGCTGTCTCTGCATCTACAAATTGCACCTATGTTCATTCAACCTATCACACACGCTTATTTAAGCATAAAAACCTGGCACCGAATGCAACCGTGCAAACGGTGCGAACTGTAGGACCGTTATGGGCGCGCCAGCCCCTAACCGCCAAACTCGTGGGCACATGTGGTCACCACATGACCTCGCGCTAGGGAAAAATGAGGGCTCTATTTCCAAGCGAATAAAATAATGACAAGTGGCGGGTAAAACTATTTCAAAATACCAAACTTAACCCCCCCATGTCCTCTGTGTATGGTCACATGCGAACCTGAGGGCTAGGACTCTATTTGTAATACGAACTCCCACGCATACGATATGGTAATGGTCATATGTATAAAGCAATAGAACCACGGGACAGGGCTAAGCCCCGGCCCGACCCCCCGCCATATGAAACATTACATAAATTTAAATAGATTATAACCCGTATACATAACAAGGAACAATGTGTGGTATGTTGGTTATGCGGCCATTGCTAAAGCGCTACACGCGCATGGAGGTCCGAGGTTCGAATCCGGTGGACTCCATATAATTTTGAACAACCAACCAAAACAATGGTGCCACGTGGCAGCCCATGACTGGGCCACATGGCACCGCACCATTCGTCCATTAAATGCCACATGTCAGAATGTCATTCATCCTCGGCTACCAATCTGGAATTGCCACGTCATCATCTTCCACTTCAACGTATTGACGTATGGCCTCTACCACGTCATCGTACGGACTACCACATTAGCCTGTACAGACTGCGCACGCAACGTCCTTTTTTTACCTGTTTGATGATTCGAACAGATCGCGATATCTCTCGCTCCCGACGTTCGTTTGAACCCAAACGAGTTGCGTTGGTTTCGCAATGACGAGGTCTACGGTCTCGTTCGATTTGAAGTGATTCCAAGCACTTTGAATTTTTGAGCAAAATTTGATCCCCTGATCAATATAAGTTACCAATCACCGATGAAGTTGAATATTGAGATGAAGAAGCACCTCTAGTGCCACGAGATCCACCAGTATATGCCATCTTGTGGATAATAGGTAAGGGAGAGAAAGACGAACTAGATGAATCAGACAAGGTTCTCCTTAGAGAACTTTGTTGGGTTGATAACACAACGTTCCTTCTTCCTATTTCAGAAATAGGATTGATTTCAGGAGATAAGCCTCTTCTTCTCCTAGAAACACGAGGGTCTAAGGACATGAAAAGAAGATCAAAGCTAAAAAAGAAAGTTATGGTTGATTCCTAAGTTGTCTATGTCTAGCTTCCCAATGTTCTTGGGCACTTATGTCTTGTTCAATTGATGCCCATGAACAATTAAGTTCAACCCGAGTATTAACACTGTCTAAAATGGTGTTAAACAAGTTTAAAGCAATGCTGGTCTGATCTTGTGGATCGGGCTCAATATTAGGCTGCCTTGCAATAGGTGCAATCATTAAGAAATGAAATAGTCAAAGAATCAATATCAGAAAAATAGATATATTCGATGATAATCAAGCATAAAAATCATCCAAGGAGATATTAAAGATCTCCCCAGTATGGTCACCAAATAAATGTTGAGGAAAAGATATGAAATGATCTTACTCAAGCATTTCCAGATCTTACTTGGCTAAATCAATATAGACGGGAATATCACCCTATGTTTATAGCCATCAAAAATTGTTTCCTAATCCACAAGTATTGGTTACAAGGGCTTAGGCTGATTTTCTTATAAATGAAAGATTGCTGAAAAAAATTCAATGTTTATGTAATTTTCTGAATATAACAGATGCAGAAATAAATGTAGAGAGATAAGTAAAAATACCAAGTCAATAATCAACACAGATGAGACATAAGAAAATCGCTTATTTCATTCCAATTTATCGAAGAATCATTCTCTCTACAAATTTCCCTGAGGAAGTTTGGACCAAAGTCAAATTATTATGTCCCCGATGAAAACCATACAAAAGGACTTTTGACAGAAAGTAAAAAAATGAACTTTAAAATCTGGATCATCTTGCCACAGATTGCTTCCCACTCGACTCTGCACAATATCCTTTATCAGTCATGAAATTTAATTTACAAACAAACAAGTCTACACAGAATATCAAAGATAGACCAACACCTCTGAAAAGAAAGTGTCTAAATGATGTAATTCATCCTTGAATCTTGTTGTCTACAATAGGACCCTGCTATCATAAAAGAGAATTAGGCTTTCAATGAATTAAAGAATGAATGAAAATTGAATTATCTCAATAAAACTCAAGAGCATACCTTAGTATGATTTCTCCTTCTATTCTTCCCTGTTCCTCCTTCTCTCTTTTCCTTTAAACAATCATAATTAGTTGAAGTAGTTAAACTATGTATTTAGTTAAGTTAACTAAAACTCAACCAAATTTTTAGTTTAGGGGGAAAATTAATAAAATAATAATAAGGGTCTTTAATAAATAATAACTAGTAGGTGGGACCTCTTGTGACTCCCTTTATTTTCTTTAACAAGCATAAACACAACTAGTTAATCAATCAAACACATCCCTCCTTGTGGCTCCCATCATCAATCTCATAATTTGAAAATTAATATCAATGATATTTGAAACCATATCCAAAAATATAATATCCAACATATCCAAAAAATAGTGTGTTTTCCAAAAGCTTCAGAAGTCAATTGTTCTCAACAATCAATAAATAAAAACACTCAAAAACCATATTTTCCACTGTGGGAGGCAATTTTCCCCTTGTTGCTTCTGTCTCCCTTTGATTTCTATGAATTTTCCTTAGGATGTGTGGATCATTTAGGCCTGATCTCACTAATAACATGAGAGCAATCATCTCTCAAATGCATGCAGGATGAAACGGATTTGGAAAAGTCATTTGAGGGAGAGGAGGGGGAAACAACAACTTTTCCTTTATCAGGAGCATGGTGGGCTTTAGTTTTAACCTCTTTCTTGCGTGGGAAGACTGTATTGGTGAGTGTGCAGGGGCATCTTGGAAAATTTGGTTATCTGGTGGAGGAGGAGCAGGTAGAGACAAATTGGGCCAGCCACGATGTTGGGAGATTGTCGGGTGGACAATATATTGCCATTCGTCGTTTCCAGGGACTTCACATTGTAATGAGTCATGAGGGGGAATTGGGATACCAGGGACATGTCAGGCTTGCAAAGTAGGCCTTTATGGCCTAGGTTGGACCACTCCTTGTCCAATCTAGTTTAAAACTCCAGCTTGGAATAGTTGGCTCAACTCTTGTGAGTCTGCATCAAAATGTATAGAAAACCTTGTCCTTCTAGGGCCCTTGTTCCAATTTCCTCTTCCCCTGTTACCCCGACCATGGCTAACTCTGCTGAAGAAGCTCATTCTTGTATGAATTAATTATTAGCAACTAGTTTCTTCAACAAACCATACATGACATCTCTTTAAATATGAAACAAAGTTTGGCTCAACAACACACCAGACTCATGCAATCCAATCCATAAAATTGTTTAATACTTGTCAATGAGTAGGGGGTGAATAAGGGTTATAGGATATATGAGGGATTGTATTGAGCAAAAAGTGGTAAAATGAATGGGTGTATATCATGATTACTTCTCAACAAATCATCAAACAATCAATTGTGTTGTAATAACAAAACATATAAACTGTAACTCATCCATGTGCCATCCTTCAACTACTATAATATAGAGTTTTCATTTAACTATAATTAAATTTTAAGAACAGGGAGTGAATAGTGAATATGGGAAGGTGAGGGGGCTTGTAATGTGCGGAAAAGTGAGAGAATGACAGGGAAATAACGAATATTGTTCATAAAACAAATCAAGTAATCAATAAACATAACTTTGTATTCAATAAAAAAAATATCAACACCAATTCAATAATTATTGTGTATCAAAATTGTTCATTGTTCCACATTCAAATTATTCAAAACTTCTCAATTTAAACATTCTGCAATCATACTCATAATCGAAACATCTTTCAATAGTCGTGTTAAGAAAATTCTTGGTCTCTAATTTCTTCCCTTTCCTTTTAAGAATCGGAATAAAACACACAACAACATTGCTCCACCTCTATCCATAATACATCTCTATAAAAATATCATATACTGTCCATAAAGTCATAATCGGTGATGCAGGAGCATCGCTAGCAACAAGTGAGCATGGGAAAAAACTCCAATGCATTTTGGCACATGATGAATTGTTTGAAATGTTTTGAAGTTTGATACGCCAAACTTAAATGTAATAGTTAAGAAAGAGTGTACTTTTAGATTGTAATCAGACCTTGAGCGTCCCGCTCTCGTCTAAAGGAATAAGAGGCATTTATGCTAGTAAATGTAAGTAGGTAGCTTTAAATTCTTAGATTAGACAGTTTTAGGAGCCGGAGGGAAAATAGATATAGACACCCTCACTTGTATCATTGTAATATTAACATGATCAAGAGAGCATAGAGAAGAAGAAGCAGAAAGTTGTGTAGAAGAACCCATGTACAGAAGTTCAGAGATTAATATATGAAGCTTGATTCAGACTCATGGTGTTAAAATACTTTTTGTGTATGCATGATTGAATGTTATGCTCATGCTTGTTACTCTCTGTTATGCATTTTCTTTGATGCGTGAATGTATGATTTCATATTTAATGTCTGAAATCTGAAGGGAGGGAGAGTAAGGAATGAGTTTCAATTGTTTCTTTGTCTGAGAAAGAGTTTTCCTACAAGGAGTGCAGTGAAATTGTCCGTAAGGTGTGCGTTGACAGAAGTCAGAGTTCATCTCTACAAGCTCAGGAGGGATAACATTGTTCTCATTCTCGCAGAAGTGCAAGTTAAGCACAGGAGTCGTGCAAGGTGTGCGCAGGCCGAGTAGATTCTCAGAGTTTGCAACCTGAGGGAAGAATTGAAGGACTGTTGCTGCAAAAAGAGTGCACAGATTCTAAGAATTCGAAAACTTGGAGTGTATTTGAAGAAGTGCCGCAAGGAGTGCGCGCGGGAATTTTCCCCAAGGAACTTGAGGATTTTTCAATCAAGCTCAGGAGGGATAGGATCTTCGAAGCTATCGAAGAAAATCTCAGGAGGTTTAGTAACTTGAAGCGTTCAAAGGGGAGGCGTTGCAAAGTTACTTGCAGGTAGATAAGTTTCAGCGAAGGAATACCGTGTTCGCTTTGCAAGAGTCATCAAGGAGGCATTGGACGGTCAAAATTCTCCGTGGAGAATTTGCGAAGTCCCGAGAGTCGTCGGATCATGCAGAGGAGTAGGGGAGTTACGGTTTAAAACCTTTGCATAAAGATTCAAGAGGTTGCGAAAGGTGAAGTCGCGAAACCGTGAAAGAATTTAATTCATCCGTTAGAAGTAGGACACGTGTCGCGAGATCACCCATATCGGGGACTCGGACATCGGAGGTCAGAAAGGGAAGTCCTTCAACTTTGCGAGTGGCGAAGTCACAAGAGAATCGCAGTCGTCCATCGGAGGAGGACAGGTAGCAGAGATCAAGGGATCTCATGAAATTGGAGGTTCGCAAGGTGAGAGCCCAAAGATTGGGTGCTCCAAGTCGCGAGTGGTGAAACCACGAGGAGCTAGGACAACCATAGGATCTGAGCCAACAAGGGTCGTTGGATCACTCACCTAATCTTATTTCGGGGTTTCATGGGTTGAAGAGCTGAAAGCTTAGCATCAGGATTCGCGAAGTCGCGAAGTCCAAAACTCCAAAAGGTGGGAAGTTCCGTTGTGGGACCCGCGTTGATGACGTGTCAAAATTTCGACATTTCGGCATATCGGCGGATAGGAAGTCAAGAATTTTGTCCCGAAATTCATGAGTTGCAATAAGGAGCAACGAGGAGTTTGGGATCTTGGCACTTTGGGTGTCAGAATACAAAGGAGGTAGCGCTTCAGGAAGCGAAGTCACAAAGTGCCGAAGTTGGGCATAAGAGACATGTGGCAGAACCACAAGGTGGGCCTAGGAAATAGACAGGGGACACATGTCACCTATTGGAAGGAGTCAACACTCCGCTAACTTCTCGCATCTCGGGGATTCACGAGATAAGAGAGCAAGAGTTCGACATTGAAACTTGTGAAGTGGTGAGTTGCGAGAAGTGAAAAAGGGAGGTCAACCTTCGCTGAATTTCAAGTCTTGGAGGATCGCACAAGGAAGGAACGAGAGTTCAACCTTTGAACTCACGAAGCGACGAGTAGCGAGAGGTGGTAGCGCTTAGCCTAGACGGTGGTCATGCAAGAAAGGCGCTGAAAGGGGAAGAGCTATACCTGTATCGACATTTCAAGTATCACAAGATTGAAAAGGGAGAGTCAAGAGCCTTGACTCACGAACTCGCGAGTTGTGAGTTGCGAAAAGCACCTTTTAGGTTAGGCCTTGGTCACAGTGTTGTGGTCGCACGGAGAAGGGGAGCTTATGCCTAGTGTTGTTCGCATAGGGAAGCTACCAAAAAGGACCCGTGGATCGATAATTTGTGATTCCAACACGAAATCTAAAGAGACAATTCGGCTTGAGGGAGATAAAGAACGATGCTGTGAGCGGATCTCTGCCTGAGGGCCGATAGGTCTGCATCAGTGTGGTATCAGAACTTGACTCTGTTTGTATACTTTAGATAGGGAAAGCGAGAAAGAAATATCACCCATGTCGTTGAGAAGAAGAGGCAGGCAAACACTCGATCTGCTAGAGGAAAGGGAAATGCCAAGGGGAAGGGGTAGGCAGGTGCCAAATCTAGCCATCGAAAGAGAGATGCGTGACATATGTGCCAGAATTGAGGACATGGAGACAACACAGAGGCGCACAACTAGTATTGGAGATGTCAGTGAATCTGAAAGTGAAGATGAAGCTGGACATGAAAGAGAAGAAGTTATAGCAGAAGATGCAACAAATGAACGCTTGATTAGGGATGTTGCAAGAATGGGTGCTAAGGAAAAAGTGGATATTCCAGTATATGAAGTAAACCTGGATGCTGACGAGATTCTAGATTGGATTAGAGATCTGGACACATATTTTGACTATGAATATGTCGAGGAGAAAAAAAAGGTCAAACATGCTGTCACAAGATTGAAAAGACATGCAACATTGTGGTGGGATGAGCTACAAGCTGACAGATGCTGCAAGGGCAAGCAGAAGATCAAGAGTTGGGATAGGATGATCACAAATATGAAGGTGAAATTCATTCCCAGGGATTACCAGATTACTCTGTTTTGGAGAATGCAGAATTTGAGACAGAAGCTGATGTCAGTGAAGGAGTACATTGAAGAATTCTATAGGCAAAACATCAGGGCAGGTCATCGCGAAAGTGATGATGAATAGGTTTCCAGGTACATGAATGGTCTGAGATACGACATTTAGGATGAGATGAGAATGATGACCATCCAAACGGTGGAAGATGATTATCAGATGGATCTAAAAGCTAAAGAGAAGATGAGCCGAAAACAAGGTCAAAGAGGCCGAGGTAGAAGTCAAGCTAGAGGAAAATCAGTTGCCCAGGATAGAAATCTGAAACCCAAGGAAGAGTGGATGAAACCTCAGACTCAAATTGAGAGAGGTGGAAGATCACAAAGAGGGAAGCATACTGAACAGAGAGGTCAGTATGTTGATGGAAACATTTTTCCTCGTACCAGAGGTAGAGGAAGAGGAAGAGGTGGAGTGGTGAAATACGTCACATATGGAAAGGTCGGACATGAATCTTATGATTGTCCAAACAAAAAGAAAGAAGGTAGTGAGACTCACATTGCTGAAGCATAGAGGCGGAATGTTGAGGCAGAATATGCCGAAGGCAGAAGATCATTGATGATGCGAAAAGTTCTCTTAACACCAGAGAAGGAGGTGGAGAGTTCAGTCTAAAGGAACAAACTTTTTCGGACCGCTTGCAAGACCAAAGACTGGGCATGTAAAGTCATTGTGGACAGTGGTAGCATAGATAATCTCGTTTCTACAAAGATGGTAGAAAAGCTAGAGCTGGAGATTATTGAACATCTGAGCCCATAGAGAGTTTCATGGCTACAAAAAGGACATCAGGTAAATGTCACTAAACAATGTTTAGTTGAGTTTAAAATAGGAGGGTATAAAGATGAAAAACTTTGTGATGTCATTCCCATGGATGTTTGTCATCTATTTTTGGGTAGACCGTGGAAATATGAGAGAAATGTGATTCATGATGGGAGGAAGAACACATACACCCTAGAGAAGAATGGGAGAACTCACATGTTGCTTCCAATCAAAGACAAGGAAGTAAAACCTGAAGTAAGCAATGTTGTACTTCTCATGAGTGGGAAGGAACTTCTTACAGATGTTAAGAAGAAGGAGGAACTGCAATTCATTGTGGTCAGGAAGCCTAAAATTGTTTTAACCAGTACAAGGGTCGATGATCTACTAGAGGAAATCCAGGAGTTACTGGAGGAATTTGATGACATAGTAGTGGACGAACTACCTCGTTCGTTGCCACCAATCAGAAGTGTAAGTCATCATATTGATCTCATACCTGGAGCTATTTTACCAAACAAAGAAGTGTACAGATTGACGTCATAGGAGAATGAAGAAGTCAAAAGACAGGTCAAGGATTTAATGGACAAAGGGTTGGTTAGAGAAATATTGAGTCCATGTGTTGTTCCGACAGTGCTCAGTCTGAATATGGAGGCTGGAGGATGTGTTTTGAGTCGAGAGAAATCAACAAGATAACCATCAGGTACAGATTTCCATTGCCAAGGATGGATGATCTGATGGATTGCTTGAGTGGGGAATTTTTTTTTCGAATATTGATTTGAAAAGTGGATATCATCAAATTCGTATGAGGGAAGGAGACGAATGGAAGACAACCTTCAAGACTAATGAAAGGTTAAATGAATGGCTTGTTATGCCGTTTGGCTTAATGAACATGCCAAGTACCTTCATGAGGTTGATGAACAAAGTTTTGAAGGATTTCATTAGAAAATTTGTCATTATGTATCTGGATGACATACTGATTTTCAGTAAAACAGAGGAAAAGCATCTGAAACATTTGGCCACAGTGATGAAGAGATTATAGCAAGAGAAGTTGTTGATAAATATGAAGAAATATTCATTCATGAAGATAGAGCTCATTTATTTGGGTTTTGTTATTTCTGCAGAGAAGTTGAGGATGGATCCAGATAAGGTGGAAGTAATTAAGAATTGGCCATCACCAAACAACATATTTGAGGTGAGAAGTTTTCATGGATTGGCTAGTTTCTACCGAAAGTTCATTAGGAATTTCAGTGGAATTAGTGCACCGATGATGGACACAGTGAAGAAGAGACACAAGTCTTTTCACTAGATAGAAGAGGCAGAGAAAAGATTCAATTTGTTGAAAAGGAAAATCACGGAACAACCAATTTTGGTGTTGCCAGATTTCAAAAAGACATTTCAAGTAAAATGTGATGCAAGTGGATTTGCAATATGGGTAGTATTGAGCCAAGAAGACAAGATGATATCATACTTCAGTGAGAAGATGAATGAAGTGAAACTGAAATACTCCACGTATGACAAGGAGTTTTATGCTATTATTCAGGCATTGAAGAAATGGAGGCATTACTTAATCCCTAAGGAGTTTGTCTTATACAGTGACAATCATGCTTTTCAATTTGTGATTCAATAGGAGAAGTTGAATCAAATAAATGTTAAATGGGTTGAATACATGCAAAATTTTACTTTTGTAATCAAGCATATTTCTGGAACTTCTAACAAAGTTGTTGATGCTTTGAGTAGGAAATGTTTGTTGCTGCAGGAGTTCAGAGTCAAAACACTGGGTTTTGATGATCTCAGGGACATGTACAGAGATGATCCAGATTTTAAGGAGGCGTATGAAGCAACTTAGAATCCAATTCTCAAGGACAGAAGTCAATGGACAGAATACCTGATCCAGGATGGATTTTTATTCAGGGGTAATCAACTTTGTATTCCAAAATGCTCCATGAGGGAGAATCTGTTGAAGGAGAAACATAGTGGAGGATTGGTCGGGCATTTCGGTCATGACAAGACGTTCTCAAAGATAAATGAGTCATATTATTGGTCAAGAATGAGAGAAGACGTCAAAAGATTCATGGACAGATGCAAAATTTGTCAGCATTCAAAAGGGAAGAGGCAGAATGCATGCTTTTATCAACCATTACCCATACCTGAGAGGCCGTGGGATGCAGTAAACATGGACTTCATATTGGGGTTTCCGAGAACGCAAAGAGGGTTTGACTTGATATTTGTAGTGGTGGATAGATTTTCTAAGATGGCACATTTTATACTATGTTATAAAACCAGTGACACAACTCACATTGTGAATCTGTTTTTCAAAGAAGTTATTTGACTTCACGGCTTGACAAGGAGAATAGTTTCGGATCAAGACACCAAGTTCATGGGAAACTTCTAGAGAACCTTATGGAAAAAGTTGGGAACAAACTTATCATTCAGTTCATCTTATCATCCTCAGACGAATGGATAGACAGAAGTTGTGAACATAAGTTTGGGAGACTTGTTGAGGAGCTTGGTGACAGAACACCATAGTCAGTGGGACAATATTCTACCACAGGTGGAATTTGCTTATAATGATTCCATCAATAGAAGCATAGGGCAGAGTCTGTTCCAAATTTTTTATGGGATGAAGCCAAGAGGAGTTTCAGAATTGAGAGATTCAGAATAGAATGCAACTAGGAGTGCTAGTGCAGAGGATTTCGCAGAAGCGATGAAGGAACTTCACAACCAAGTGAAGGAGCGATTGCAAAACTCGAGCCAAGAGTATAAGCGTAGAGCAGATCAACACAGGAGACAACTTCAATTTGAGGTTGGTGATTTGATTCTGGCACATCTGAGAAAGGAAAGGTTTCCCAAGGGGACATATAAAAAACTGAAGATGAAGAAGATCGGACCATGTAAGGTCTTGAAAAAAATTGGGGCAAATTCTTATGAGATTGAGTTACCCGATGGGATCGGAATTTCTTTGATATTCAACATCTTAGATTTGTACCCTTACAAAGCTGAGGAAGTAGAAGCAGATAATGAACAACCAGAGGTTTAGTGGACTAAACAGATGCTAGTTGCAGAGAAGCCACGGATGGAAATCATACTGGACAAAATAGTTAGTAAGAGGACCATAAGAAGGGAATATTTTGAATACTTGGTCAAATGGAAGGGACATCTAGTTGAAGATGCCAGCTGATAGAATGAAGCGGAGATTCAAAAGCATGGACAAACCATGCGAGAGCTCATGGACAGGAGACCATGAAAATTTTCAAGCGAGGGAGTATGATGCAGGAGCATCGCCAACAACAAGTGAGCGTGGGACAAAATGCCAACGCATTTTGGCACATGATGAATTGTTTGAAATGTTTTGAAGTTTGATATGCCAAACTTAAATGTAATAGTTAAGAAAGAGCGTACTTGTAGATTGTAATCAAACCTTGAGCATCTCGTTCTCTTCTGAAGGACTAAGAGGCATTTATGCTAGTAAATGTAAGTAGGTAGCTTTAAATTATTAGATTAGACAGTTTTAGAAGCCGGAGGGAAAACGGATATAGACACCCTCACTTGTATCATTGTAATATTAGCATGATCAAGAGAGCATAGAGAAGAAGAAGCGGAAAGCTATGTAGAAGAACCCATGTACAAAAGTTCTGAGATTAATATATGAAGCTTGATTCAGACTCATGGTGTTAAAATACTTTATGTGTATGCATGATTGAATTTTATGCTCATGCTTGTTACTCTCTGTTATTCATTTTCTTTGATGTGTGAATGTATGATTTCATATTTAATGTCTAAAATCTGAAGAGAGGGAGAGTAAGGAATGAGTTTCAATTGTTTCTTTATCTAAGAAAGAGTTTTCCTGCAAGGAGTGCATTGAAATTGTCCGCAAGGTGTGTGTTGACAGAAGTCAGAGTTCGTCTCTGCAAGCTCAGGAGGGATAAAATTGTTCTCATTCTCGCAGAATTGCAAGTTAAGCACAGGAGCCATGCAATGTGTGTGCAGGTCGAGTAGATTCTCAGAGTTTGCAACATGAGGGAAGAATTGAAGGACTGTTGCTGCAAAAAGAGTGCACAGAGTCTAAGAATTCAAATACTTGGAGTGTATTTGAAGAAGTGTCGCAAGGAGTGCGTGCAAGAATTTTCCCCAAGGACCTTGAGGATTTTCCAATCAATCTTAGGAGGGATAGGATCTTCGAAGCTGTAAAAGAAAATCTCAGGAGGTTTAGTACCTTGAAGCGTTCAAAGGGGAGGCGTTGCAAAGTTACTTGCAGGCAGATAAGTTCCAGCGAAGGAATACCATGTTCTCTTCGGAAGAGTCATCAAGGAGGAATTGGACTGTTAGAATTCTCCATGGATAATTTGCAAAGTCCCGAGAGTCGTCGGATTGTGCAGAGGAGCAAGGGAGTTATGTTTTAAAACCTTTGCATCAAGATTCACAAGGTTGCGAAAGGCGAAGTCGCGAAACTGCGAAAGAATCCAAGCCATCTGTTAGAAGTAGGACACGTGTCGCGAGATCACCCATATCAGGGACTTAGACATTGGAGGTCAGAAAGGGAAGTCCTTCAACATTGCGAGTGGCGAAGTCATGAGAGAATCACAACCGTCCATCAGAGGAGGATAGGTGGCAGAGATAAAGGGATCTCGCGAACTCGGAGGTTCACAAGGTGAGAGCCCAAAGATTGGGTGCTCCAAGTCGTGAGTCGTGAAACCACGAGGAGCTAGGACAACCATAGGATCTAAGCCAACAGGGGCTGTTGGATCACTCGTGTAATCTCATTTCAGGGTTTCGTGGGTTGAAGAGTCGAAAGTTTAGCATCAGGATTCGTGAAGTCCTGAAGTCCGAAACTCCAAAAGGTGGGAACTTCTGTTCTGGGACCCGCATTGACGACGTGTTGGAATTTCAGCATTTTGGCATATCGCCAGATAGGAAGTCAAGAATTTTGTCCCGAAAGTCCTGAAGTCGTCAGTTGTGATAAGGAGTAGCGAGGAGTTCAGGATCTCGGCACTTCGGGTGGCGGAAAACAAAGGAGGTAGCGCTTTGGGAAGTGAAGTCGTGAAGTGCCGAAGTTGGGCATAAGAGACATGTGGAAGAACCATAAGGTGGGTCCAGGAAATAGACAAGGGACACATGCCACCTATTGGAGGGAGTCAACACTCCGCTGACTTCTCGCATCTCGGGGATTCGCGAGATAAGAGCGCAAGAGTTCGACATTGAAACTCGCGAAGTGGTGAGTTGTGAGAAGTGCAAAAGGGAGGTCAACCTTCGTTGACTTTCAAGTCTTGGAGGATCACACAAGAGAGGAATGAAAGTTCAACCTTTGAACTCACAAAGCAGTGAGTAGCGAGAGGTGCTAGCGCTTATCCTAGCCAGTGGTCATGCAAGGAAGGCGCTGACAGGGGAAGAGCTATACCCGTATCAACATTTTAGGTATCATGAGATTGAAAAGAGAGAGTCTGGAGCCTTGACTCACGAACTTGCGAGTTGCGAGTTGCGACAAGCACCTTTTGGGTTAGGCCTTGGTCATAGCGTTGTGGTCGCATGAAGAAGGGGAGCATACACCTAGTGTTTTTCGCACAGGTAAGCTACCAAAAAGGACCTGTGGATCGATAATTTTTTATTCCAATAGGGAATCTAAAGAGTCGATTCAGCTCGAGGGAGATAAAGAATGATCCTATGAGTGGATCTCGGCCTGAGGGTCTATAGGTCTGCGTCAATCGGCCAATTAAAAAATATGCACATATCCCTTTCCATATTGAACAGACTTCCAAAACATGCTCAATTTCATACATTCTTCAACATATCAACCAATAAGTTCTTGTAATAGAACCACAATCAACATAAACTTGTTCTTCATCATTGTCAATGAAACCATTCATAATATGCTTGATGATTCCATAATAGATTCACAATGAACATAATGAAATACACACAGTTACCAATTCCATAATTTTCTATAACTATGATCGGGCCTAGTGAAACACACAGTAGTCTCCAATTTGAAATTAACACCATGTTCTAATAACAAAGCGATTGAAGGTATAATGAGAAAGAGGCATCCCTTGATTGCATATTATTACTCATTCCCAATCACAAATTTTCAACCAATTTCATCATAGGAAGACGAGATAAGGACTCGACAAAACATACCATAACCACTCCACTTGAAAACCAATCTTTGGCAACCAAAAACATGCCTAATAGGAGTAAGAACAGTTGGGCATTTTTAAAATCGGGCTCTGTAACAAAAAATACACAGAGGTAATCAAGAGTGTGTTGAGTCATCAATAGCACAGAGAATTGGAGCTCTTCTGAAACATATCAACCATAGGCAAAGACCCTTCGATACAAGCATAGTAGAAAACCACAGGGTTCCTTATACCTCCCGGTCTGGGCAATGGCACAACAATTAGCCATAGAGGAAACAACGATGGGTAGGGTAGAAAACCAATGCACATAGTGCATTTTGCGTTTGCAGAGGAGAAGTGAATGTCCACTGGATAGTGACAGATACTCAGAACACATAGAGGTACAACCTCCGTCTATTTCTTAAAAGCTAAATCATTTGATAACAATGCCAGTGAGGATGCATAACCCGAAGCATAAATTATATCACCCAACAACCATATAACATATATATTGACATAATGGCTACCCTAAGACTGACTTCTGAGATACTTTGATTCCAATACCATGTGAATAAGCCCACGACCATGACTCTGGAAAAATACATAGAAACCAAATGGCAGTTCGAATACAACTAGATAGGGTTACCCTCATAACTATGAGGAAACAACCAACAAGAATAAATAGAGCGAAACCCTCCCCCATTAAAACACAGAGCGATAATACCCATATTCATTCAAAAATCCATAGAGACACACCACAATTTTAACCAACAGAGCAACCAACGAATGCACAACTCAAACAAAACCAATTCTTTAATTACCTGCAAATTGAACAATTACACAGTCATTATAGAGATAAAAACCATGCATTTACACAGTTTCAATTCTCAGGAAAACAAAAACCGAAGCATTATTGAGCCATTGTTTGTTCATACACAGAGCATAATTCATGGATGGGGTGAAAAAAAACCATACTTGTAACTGAGAGCTTAAAAGGGCGAGTTGGTTGGGCGTTTTTTGTTAAGCCCTAATATTGGCTCATTATCCCTTAATCGAGGCATATTACATTAGTAATTTTATTTTATTTATGTCGGCTTTATTCCATTAGTTGTAATTATACCTCCTAGTCTCTTATATATACCAAGTAGACATTTCCATTTGGAATCATCTGGGACTTGAACATTTAAGTGGGGTAAAAAGAGGTTTCCCCCTTGAAGAGGCTTATTATCTAAAATTATCTCTTTTTCAAGGAGTTGAGTACTTTTTCTGAGGTTTTTCTATGCTATATTGATATTTGGTTCTTAACATATGGTATCAGAGCTCAAGGTCTTGGGGTTTAGCTGTTACATCTGAGACACCTTCAAATCTTCACTATAACTTGTTTTCTACAATGTTTCAAAAGGAACGTCTTGGAGGATATTTAGTAGACGGATCAGGGTATGTTGGGTTAAAATTTCATCTCATGAGGCCTTATACTTTCGGAGATACAACCTGTACAAGATAGGGTTCTGGAATCATTTTTAACTGAGTCATTGTGGAATTTTTAATATAAAATATTTTATGTAACGTTTCAGAACCTGAACTTCAGAGGCTATTCATAGAAATTAGTAAGGTATCTTTGATAAAAATATCAGCTTCTGGGTCATCTTAAATTTGTAGATACACCCCGTGGAAGATAGGGTATCTGACTAGTCCTATTGACTAGTATCAAGAAGGTGTTCTAGGTAAAACAATCATAAATTTTTCCTAGAGTATCCAAATTGAGTGGGACTAGTTTCATTGGATAGTGGAAAGTCTGTAGTATTTTGGGTATGAGTGTCATAATTTTATGTCAATTATTTTGTGCGAGGCACGCTATACAAGTGATATCTCCTATAAAGGCCAAAAAACAACAAGTTGTGAGGAAGTTACCATAAATTCCACTTGGCAAATCCAATTTTGATCAGACCTATGGAATTGTAGAGAAGAAATATTAGATAACTACATAAAAGAAAGTTTAATACCCAGAAGGGACGAAACTTGGGAGATATGATAGAAGAAAGATTGTTTAGCAGAACCACCTCAAAATCAAGGTTCAAAAGTGATACTTGGCCAACATGCCACCCAAAAAGGGAACTTCTACACCAAATAAGACTCCAGACAATACTACTTGGACTCTTGAAGAAGGTGAAGAAATGTGTAGGGACATAAATGATTTACAAAAGAATATAGTAACAAAAGATGAACTACAAGAGATGGAAGCTAAGTTGGAGGCAAATATGGATGGTTTAAAAGAGGAGATCATGGAAATATTGAAAAATTTCATAACAGAGAAGACACTTGAAAGTGAAAATGCATCCCATGAAATTTCATGATCAGGACACAAGGAAGGTGAATCAAGAATGGAGAAACTCCAACTTTGAGTTGAAGACCAACCATGTTCCTAAGATCGATATGAGTAAGTTTGATGGCAAGGACCCAATCACATGGATACTTCAGATGGAGCAATTCTTTGATCTACATAATGTGCCACGTACACAAAAGGTACAAATTGCTTATTTATATTTAGAACCTAATCAAATTGTATGCTAAAGTCTTTTTTTATATATTTAGAAACTACTATTTTGCATGTTTTTAAAGTCTTTTGTTTTATGCATCCTGAAATTTTAAAAAGGTATCGGTAAAAGAAAGAAGTCCAAGGGCGGGCTTGTAGGTAGCATGCCTCGGCGTGTGGGTGGCTGGGGATGTTACAAGTATCATCATATTAGAATGAAGGAAGAAGATATCTCGAAAAGAACATTTTGAACTCATGAAGGACATTATGAATTTTTGGTCACACCTTTTGGCCTTACAAATGCACCTTCCACATTCCAAGGGTTGATGAATTCCATTTTCAAGCCCTTCCTTCGAAAATTTGTGTTAGTATTTTTTGATGATATACTAATCTATAGAAAGTCTTGGGAGGATCATGTGTGACATGCTGACAAGGTGCTACAACTACTAAAGGAGCAACAACTATATGCCAAACCATCCAAATGTTTTTTTGGAGTGAAGGAGGTAGATTATTTGGCTCATATTGTATCTCATGAAGGTATCAAGGTAGACCCTAACAACATTAAGGCCATGATGGATTGGTCGATTCCCAGAACATTGAATAATCTTAGAGGATTTTTGGGTTTGACAGGTTACTACCGCAAGTTTGTTCGACACTACAGAAGAATAGAAGCACCTTTAATGGCACTAACTAAGAAGGATGCATATTCATGGACTCCGGAGGCAACTAAAACTTTTGAAAAACTTAAAGAGGTGATGTGCAAAGATCCTATCTTGACCACTCCATACTTCACAAAAACATTTATTGTGGAATGTGATGCCTCGGGAAATGCAATTGGTGTTGTCCTAATGCAAGAAGGAAGGCCCTTGGCTTTTGAAAGTCGACCACTCAAAGGAAAGGACTTACAAAAACCCATTTATGAGAAGGAAATGATGGCAATAATACATGCATTGAAGAAATGGCGTCCTTACCTAATAGGTAGGCACTTCAAGGTCAAAACAAATCATGATAATCTTAAATACTTCTTGGAACAAAGACTATCTTCAGAAGAACAACAAAAATGGGTAACCAAGATATTGGGTTAT
>ML778223.1:517471-528412 GCA_009831015.1 Picea engelmannii
GGGAAGCTAGCAAAATGAGGAGAAGAAGTATGTGGTTAATTCGCAACATGATGAAAGACTACCGGGACTCCCATCCCTAAAGGGTAATGAAGAACAACATGAGTGTCAAAAGTGCAAAAAGGTGCTATGAATGAGACAACTCACGTGGGTAAGAAAACTACCGGGTACCAGTACCAAAAATGCAAATGGAGGTGTGAGTACTACAGAGACGGGAATGGGTATCCTAAAGGCCAAAATCAGGGGGTGTGACTGGGAATGTAAATGAAATACAGCGGGAGAGACTACATGCCAGTGCTGAGCATATACCTGAAGGAATGATGTGAAGAGATGATGATCAAGTACCTGCACACAGAACAACCAAATACCCAAAGTGAACAATATCTGAAGATAATAACAAATATGAACATGCATTAGATAAATGTGACAATGCGCGTGCGTACCTGGCCATGATATGGAAAAAAAAATGGTGCCCCGGGGGCCTAGGATGAAAAGTGACCCAGGGGCAGTCGTGATGTAGGCGGCGGGATGCTGATCCCGTGGCTGAAGACGGTTCGAAAAATGGACGTCGTGGGCTCCCAGAATGGTGAGTGGAAGTTTGGCAAAAGGCCTATATATAGTTGTAGGGCCCACATTGCCACCTCATTTGTACCTGCTGCTATAGTGAGTTTCTGAGCAGATTCAGAGGAGATTGAGTGATTCCAGGAGCACGAGGTACCCGATTGACGGCGTGCGAGTTTCAGGTTAGTGGTCTGATCGTCCTGCATAGAAATAAGTTTCTATTTTTTGGGCAGGGTAGGTACGGGGGGGTCGTACAGGGGTTTAAAGGGGTTTTTGGTAGAATGTGGGCCCACATGCGCGGGTGACTCAGTGGAAGGCACGCATGCGTGCACTCCTGTACACTGAATAAGCGCGCATCCGTGCGCGGGAGAAGGGATTTCAAGCGCGCCTTACGGGCGCGCCTGTGAGGTAGACAGGCCCGCATGAGTGCGCGCCTGTGGGGTGAACAGGCGTGTTGTAGAGCGTGCCTGTGGGTGTGACAGGTGCACTCTAGCGCGCACCTGTATTATGAACAGGTGCGCTCAAGAGCGCGCCTGTGGGAAAAATAGGCGCGCATACGTGTGCGCCTGTATAGTAAACAGGTGCGCATGCGTGCGCGCCTGTATAGTAAACAGGTGCGCATGCGTGCGCACCTGTGGGTGGTAAAACCGCGCTTTTGAGGCAAGGTTTTAGGGTGAAAAATTAGCCTTTTTGATGTATTGGATGGTTGCATAAGATAATATAGGACTTTGGGTTGTGTGTAGGTGGCGAGCAGTGATCATGGATGTGTGGTGGCATGAGTGAGACTGGTCACAGTTGCGGGATGTTGTGGCCAATGCACCTCTTGCAGTTCGAGCAGCTTTAGCAACCAGTGGGTTGCTAAATTTCTTTGAGTGCCCGTTGATACGGGCACATGAGTATTTACTTCAGTTTCTGCTACAGATGTGGAGCCCAGATCATCACTACTTCCTCGTGCGAGGAGAGAAGATCCCCTTCACTGCAGTGGAGGATATATACTTTTTGACTGGGCTCCCCTTCCGGGGAACACCATTGCCGGCAGAGCCTGTGCTGTCGGGGGATACTCACCTATGTACTATCACCGAGCGATATTTCTCAGGCGAGCGCTACATGGCTGGGACGACAGTGAGTATCAGTGGGATAGATGCCCTGCTGCATCGTTGCATAGCAGCGATGATTATTCGAGTGTACGGGTCACTAGCGACCCACCAGATCAGTGGTGGTGAGTTGTTCTTGATGGAGAGGGTGGTGGCGGGCCATGAGTGGTTCGACTGGGGTCTGACCCTGCATGCGCGGATGATCGTGCAGTTGGACCATTGTCGGTCCACAGGCATCGGGGAGTTTTCTTTTGGCTCCATCCTGGTAGCCTATTTTTTGGAGAGGGTGTTGATGTTGTGCCCGCGGGTTCTGCTAGAGGCACCTGGGGTACGAGAGCCTCGATTGAGGCGATGGTCCCAGATTTTGGTTCGCCACGGTGGTGGCGAAGGCGGGCATTACTTTACTGCGCAGGCGGCGCAGATATGGCGACAGATGCCGCAAGTCATACTTCAGTTTCCGTATGTTGGGGTGGACTTTCGGGGGGACCCGGACATGGTATTGCCTCCTGGGGAGGTATTCGACCATCGAGGTATGTTGTGTATTTGCATGTTTGTAATTTATGTTAGCTTTTGATATATCAGTTCATATGTATTATGTATAGATACTGATACGATCTGTTGTTTGTTGCTTTGTGCATGTGCATATTTGGCACCTCGCAGGCGCGAGGTAGAGTTGTATAGAGCGCCAGCTCAGTGAGAGCGGGAGAGACCGCCGCATGGAGGGAGGCGTCCACGGGATGAGGCTGCTGGGGGACCAGCAGAGCCCGGGAGACCAGCGCAGAGGCGCCGTTTTGATGACCCTGGTGCGGGGCCATCGCACGCTCCTCCGGCGGTGGCCGGAGGTGATTTTGATGACATACGTCGTCGCTTAGAGACGGTTTTACAGGACGTGCCTGAGGGCATGTGGATCTGCATCCAGGATGAGGGGTTCCTAGAGCAGTGCATTGGACTATCGCCACCATGGCGAGGGATAGTGCAACGAGCAGTTGTGCTCGCCGCGATGACTAGCGGGCGTCTGCCACCTCAGCAGGGAGGTCCTACGGATGTGTCACCACCACCGCCTGGGGCTGGTGGGGGTGGCCCACCACCTCCTCTTGAGGGAGGAGCAGCTGGGGGTGCTATAGAGGCACCCTGATGTATATTGTAGACCTTTTTGATTATATAGGTTGGTGAGCCGATTTTTATACCGTGATGTGGCACGGGCCTGTGGGCCAATGTATTTTTGTTGTATGTAAACATTTGGATGGCCTGAGAGGCCCACACACATATATATATGAGTATACATGTTTTTGAGATCCAAATGTGGTTTTCATGTGATTTTTGTGTTGATGTTGATGATGTTGATTCTATCTATATGCTGTGACAGGATGTATGAGATGTTTATGTATGTGTAGCTTGATGTGATATATGCCAATCTAATACCATGTTAGCTATTTCATCTGTTGTTTGATTCAATTCCCTTGGAATATGTGTAAATGTAATGGAATAAAAATGTCGAGATAATAATCTAACCTGTAGGTATTTGCGAAAGAGGCACGGATCGCGTACACGGTACACATTGTTGAGCTGAAGAATGACTAGCTGGGAGTCGAGAAAAATGCTAAGGTGACGAATATAATGATGTTGGGCGTCGGTCAGGAGGCCAATGACAACAGTGTATTCGGCTTGGTTGTTGGTTGCTGGTCCTAAACAGATGCCGCTGGAATGTAGCATTTCATGTGAAGGGGTGTAGAGAGCCCAAGCAGCCGAAGCGAGATTTTGTGTCCAACGGTTGGCGCCGTCGGTGTAACCAATGTGGTAAGCTGGTGGAGGAGGCATCTGTCAACAGCACAAAGGATAGTTTATATGAGGGATAAAAAAGATTAAAAAACGCTAAAAAGAAAAAAGAACCTAAAGTAGCATGACTACATTTAAGCATAAAATTTCTTGAGGTAGAGCCCATTGACGGGTTCTTTGAGTGAGAGGCATTCGGGGGAGGCCAGGATGTATGCGCCTTTGGTGAGGCAGTGTTGGATGATGTAAGGGCCATGCCAAAGTGATTCGAATTTTCCATGGCCCAAGGTATCATGAGCGATATCATAGGCCAGGACAAGATCGGCTTCGCGGAATGATCGAAGGCTGACATGGCGATCGAAGGTAGCCTTGGATCATTTTTTAGCTGCCTCGTTGTTCTGTAATGAATATCAACGGTCTTCATCCAGAGACTGCAAGTTCAACAAGCGCTTCTCCATTAGAGCAGTGTCAGGTAAAAGCTCGATTGCGGTGCAAAGGGTGGGAATTTCGCACTCGATGGGAAGAGTTTCCTCTATCCCATGGACTAAATGAAATGGCATGAAACCCGTAGCGGTTTTCACCGCCATTCGATAAGCCCATAGCGTGGAAAATAACATATGATGCCAATTGGTTTTATGTTTATTAACCGTGCGTTGTAACATGGTCTTGAGGAATTTGTTCATTGCCTCGACCTGTTCGTTTGACTGAGGATAGTATGGTGAGGTAAACTCGTGAGAGAAGCCTAACCGAGACGAGAGTTTGACGAAGATCTCATTCTCAAAATGTTTCCCATGATCGGAAACTAGTTGGAGTGGTACTCCGAACCGGGATATAAAGTGATTGAAGAAAAAACGTGCTGCAGTGTCAGCGGTGTTGTTGAAGGTGGGCATAGCTTCAACCCATTTGGTGAAGTAATCGACAGCGACAACAATGTATTTGTGACCATTGCTGGAGGGGGGATTACAAGTCATAAAGTCAATGCCCCATTTACAAAAGGGGCCTGCAGTAATGACAGGGTGAAGAAGAGCAGGGGGAGCGCGGGATTTGTTGGCATAGAGCTGACATTGCTCACATCGTTTCACGGCATGAATGCAATCATGAAACAGGGTCGGCCAAAAGAAACCGGCCCGGATAATCTTTTGAGCCATGGCGATGCCCGAAAGATGGCCCCCACAGGCACTGTTGTGGCAGTCATTTAGGACTCTGTCGGCCTCGTCAATAGTCAGGCAGCGACGAAGAATGGTGTCGACACCCCGCCGATATAGGATGTCACCGATGAGGAGATAGCAGGGGGCCTGATGGCGAATGCGTCGATGGTCATCCCGTGATAGGTGGTTACCGAAATTTTGAGTTCGTAGATAGACGAGAAGGTCTCCATACCAAGGATCATCAGAAGTGATGTAAAAGAGATGTTCGTCAGGAAAGTCAGTATTGACGGGGGGATTGGGTGTGTCAGAGGGAAGGGTCGTGACAAGTTCGGCTAGAACAAGGGCCTTCTTAATATTTGGTGTTGAGAACTCAAGGTCGTATTCCTGAAGGATAACGATCCATTGAGCGAATTTTCCATTAACTTGGCGACGACTGAGCAAGTATTGCATAGGGTTGGAATCTGCGACGACCTTGGTGGTGCGAAGCAGAATGTAGTGCCGCAGTTTCTGGACTGTGAGGACAACTGCAAGAGCTAGTTTCTCTTCATGTTTTTACTTCAAGGGTGGTCCTGAGAGGTTCTTACTGACGTAGTAAATGACGTGTTCATGATTGTCATCTCTGATCTGGATGAGGATGTCGGCTACTGATACAGCTAATGTTGATACGTAGAGGATGTAGTCGTGGTTGTAGTCAGGTGCACTAATCAAAGGTGCACTGGAAAGCGTCGCTTTAAGATTGTCAAACGACTGTTGGGCATAGTCGTCCCAATGAAAAGGGATGTTGTGATGCAGTAAGAGAAGGAAACCATGTGCGCGTATAGCGTAATCAGGAACAAAGCGCCTAAGAAAGTTGTCTTTTCCCTATAGACTCTGTAGTTGCTGCAAATTCCGAGGAGGTGGAATTTCGGTGATGACTTGGACTTTGAGGGGGTCCACGGTGATACCGCTTTGTGAAACAATAAAACCGAGGAGGTGTCCTGCGGTGACACAAAATACACACTTGAGAGGGTTCAAGCGGATGTTATATTGACGACACCGTTGAAAGATGATTCGTAAATCATCGAGGTGTTGGGTCCACTTCTTGGATCGAGCGGTGAGGTCGTCCAAGTAGGCAAGGATGATTGCGGCCAGATCATGAAAGATGTATGTCATGGCCCGCTGGAAAGTTGCACCAGCATTTTTGAGGCCGAAGGGCATGACACGATATGAAAATGTACCCCACGGGGTGATGAATGCAGTTTTGTACTAATCGGCTAGATGGATTTGAATTTGGTTATAGCCAGAGAATCCGTCCATAAAGGAGAGAGCCTCATGGTCGGCGCAATCATCGATAATCTGGTCGATGAAAGGCGTTGGGAAGTTGTCCTTTGGACACGCATTATTAAGATCGCGAAAATCGATGCAGACACGGATAGAGCCCTGTTTTTTGTCGATGGGTACAGGGTTGGAAACCCATGAAGTATAAGCAATGGGGTAAATGAATCCAACCGTACGCAATTTGTCAATTTCGGCTTTGATGGCCGCGGCCTTGGATGGGTGTAGCGGTCACTGTTTCTGGCTAACTGGTGTGATGTCGGGCCAGGTGTCGATGTGATGTTCGACGATGGAGGGGTCGAGGCAAAGCATCTCTGTGTATGACCAGGCGAATATATCCCTATATTCCTGGAAGAGGGCTTTGTATGCGGTGATTTCCTGAGGAGTACAAGCAGCTCCAATGATGATTTCTTCGACGATGCCCAGTTTAATGGAAATGTCGATTTTGATGGTGGGGGAAATGTTGGCCATATTACCTTCTTCAAAAGCATCAAGTGCAGGAATAGGATTGTTGAATCAATCGATAGGCCCTGATGGGATAAAGTCTTTGGTTTCGACCGCGTAAATGGGGTTGCGGCTAGGAGGCATGTGGGCTTCCTGCGGAAGGAAGAGAGCACGGTGATGTAGTGTGTCCCAGGGAGAGTCTGGGCGTTGTAGCTCTTCCAATATGTCTTTGTTACATTGAAAACAACGAGAATATAATGGATCGTGAGGAGTGATCTCAGCTCTAGTGTGATTGCCCCCTGCTGGTGAAGCATGGGGAGAAGTGCGAGCAGATGGTGAGGGTTCGCTCGTCATGAACCATATGTTGAAGTACTGAGGGGTACCCATGGTGGTTGGATGGGTAATCTCCGAAGGGGAATGAGCAGGAGAGTTGGGAGGGTTACGGGGTAAATCCTCAGATGTGCCATCTAAGAACCAAGGAGGTATTGGGAGTGCCTCGGGTTCTGTAGAAATGACATGAAGAGCCTCGAGTGATGGAGTAAGGTCAATTACCGTCGCTGCAGGTTGGTGATGCAGGGCCAATCGACGTTTCCTGTATGCGAGGATTATAGGACACTGGAATGTAAAATGTGCTAATGAATCGCAAAGAGAGCAGGGGCATCTCATGCGTTCATTGACTGAAGTGGTGACATAGCGAATGTCAGTGATATTTGTGGTGGAGGACATGGCAGGGCATGGGTTGTTATGAAAGTCCTGGCATATGATAGCTAATGCCTGCCGGAAATGTGGCAGTGCCAGACAATGATGGGTGTAATGGCCATACTCAGAACAGATGGCACATACGAATTTGGTCTTTAACCCTTTACTACTGGAAGGTTGAGTGGTAGTAGTAGTAATGGGTGGTGTGGGGGTTGGATTGGGGGGAATCAAATTCTGTAATTTCGGTAGTGATGGGAAGTTGTTGGTTTGGTGACCCTCTTTGTCACACAATGCGCAAGGCGGTGGGATGCGCAGAGGAAGCGGAGCTGTGGGCTCCTTCTTCTGTCGCCTGCCCCCGACTGTAGCAGGGGGGGTAGGGAGTATGGGGGTAGTGGGGGTAGTGGGAGTGATGACATGAATTGTCATGGGGAGTCCTTCCTGTGGGTGAGGGACCATCTCAGGTGGATGTAAGTACCACACTGGGATTGCTAACACCATATTGGGTAGTGTGAGCGTTGCTGCTACCTGGAAAGCTTCTATACCGGGTGGAGGGTAAAAGAAGGGAATTTGAGTGAGGGGTCGCGGAGCTGTCTCCCAAATGGGACGAGGGCCTTGAGGGGGTGTGGATTCATGGACTCTGGGGGTCGACGAGTTCGCAGGAGTCCCTGTGGGAGTGGTGCTGCGACTTTTGAGACGTCAGGAATGACTGAAGCCTCCTGAGGAGGACGAGCATCCTCCTAGAGAGTTTCTTTCGAGGAAATGACGCATACCTAGCTAGGGGGAAGGAGTGGTGGTGCTCCATGGTACGTCCCTAACAAGGATGGATCTTTTAAAATACCAGGACCCATCTCGATGAGTGGATATACGTCTTTGTTGGAATGAATGAGGGGAAGAATGTTATCGAGATTGGCAGATGGGTTAGGCTCGTAATGCGAGACTTGGTCAATGGTCACAATCTTTCCGTTGTGGGGGAACATGATTGTCCAAAAGATGGAAGAGGCCACTGCCTTCATAGCATACATGTAGGTACGGCCGAACAAGATATTATAATCGAGTTGAGCGTCGATAACTTCAATGTCAATGAGAATGGTTTTGCCCCCGAGTTCTATGGGAACATTTTGGAAGAGCCCTTCGGGGGACGATGGTCTCCCGTCATAAGCTCGCAATGTGATGGCGGAGGGTAAGAGGTCCGGGGAACCAAGTTTCTGCCATACTGTTTTGGACATGATACAGGTAGATGCCCCTTCATCGATGATACACCGATGGACGGTGATGTTCCTTATTTTGACTGGTATTTGAATAGCCACTGCGGCGGGAAGATGAGGTTCGCAGCTATCAAGGTCAAAAGTGATGAGTCGAGTATTGGCAGGGTCGACTGCCCCCAAGGCAGAAAGTAGTGATTTCCGCTGCATTGGACAAGTCTGGAGAACTTCCAGAACTGACATGGCAGCCGGGGATTGCGCTAAGTCATCTACCAAGATGTAGTTATGTGCTCCCCTAGCCTGTGGATTGTGCACATTCCTGCGCAGGGGGATGCGAGGGATGCGTAATGGAGGTTCGGACGAAGGGCAGGGGATCATCAACGGGGGTCCCGTTGGTGTAGGGTTTGTCTCTGAAGAGATGGGAGTAGACTCAGCTGTTGTAGGATACCGACGATTGCGTGTTTGCAGCAGGATTTCCTCCTCACTGGTGAGGAGAATTGTTCGCTCTACTGGATTGTTGGGATTGTGGTATTGGCCCACCTGAGGTGGGGGATGCTGCATGTCCTATTGGGTGTTTATCACACCTTGATGTGGGATAGGATTTTGCAGCACGGAGGGAGGGGGTTGTTGCGCGTATTGTTGTTGTGCCTGCTGCGACGCAGGTTGCGCTGGGGAGGGGGGAAGACTCCCAGAGTCTTTCAACCTTTTGAAATCAACAATCTGGGGGAAATGGTGAGTGTAATGACCATACACACCACAAAGAGAACAAGGGTGGATGGTTTTAACATTATTCCACCCTTGGCGTTTGTTGTTATTTCCCCCCTCGGGGTTTTGGTTCCCTTGGTTCTGGTTGCCCCCAGTGGGTGGATGTTGTGGGGGTTGATTCCCGCCTTGACTAGGATTGTTGTTATTCCTATTTCTTCCTTTCTTCTTGGCATTGTTCGAAAGGTGAGTTGGGTTGGTTATGTTCAACTGTTCAAAGTTTTGGTATTGTTGAGCAGCAGAGGGTTGAACAAAGTTCACCACTGCATGAGGATGTTGGGGAGCCATGGGTTGTGGAGGACCCGGAAAGGGAAAGTATGGATTTTGTGGTGGTACCGATCCATAGGGTACATAGGAAGGCATCGTGCTTTCACTAGTACTATAATATGATGTTGAGGGGGTACCACTGGTTGTGGGAAGAGGTGGATGTATGGGAGGTGTTGGTGGCGGTCCACTAATGGGTGGAGGTATAGCAACAGGATACGGCTGTTGATAAGGGGGTGGGGGGTAGTAAGAAGTGCCCCCATATGCCGGCGGGTATTGAGGTGTTCCATACATCGGTAGTGGTTGGGGTTGTGGACTATGGTGTGTGGTGGCACCTATTAGTCCGTCTACTGAGTGAGACATCCCAGGTTTGTCCTAGCCAAATGGCACAGGTTTTGGAAGATCAGGAAGTACTGTGTATAAGTATCCTGACTGTGCATAAATGAGGTCATATTGTTGAGCCTTGCTGATGGCTTCCTCTTCATATTGTGGGAAGGTAGAATCTACATCCTTACCAAGGAGAGCGACAAGTGATCTAAGAAACCAGTCAAGGCATTGCTGCTTGGTGGTTTCTGCTTTACACAAACTACGTCGCCTACGCCACTCATGAATGTGGTCAGCGATGTGGGTGGCTGAGGTCTGTTTAAAGTTAGACAGTAGTTCTAGACCATTTTCATGGCAGATGGGTAATTGGAAGAAAGTTAAGAATTCTTTGGCCAAGGATTCAAAGGTCATATGGGACCCAAATTTTTCTTCGACATACCATTTGGCTGATGGGCCAGTGAGTGTGCGTTGAAATAGTCGCAATCTGATGGAATCCTCCATAATGTTGTTTGAAGAACACCATAGATGAAAGGTCATGACATGATTGGCGGGGTCATCCCCTGCCTTTCCTTCAAACTTTGGTATGTCTGAAGGAAGTTTGGTTGGCATTGCAGGCCATGCGGCATCATGCAATATAGGATCATTGGTAAGCTTGGTGAGATCCGGTATGTTGAGAGAGGCCAAGTATGGCATCTGTAGTGGGGTAGGAATGTTAGTTCCAGCCATGGTGTGTTGAGAACCTGATCCTTGATGGGGACTAGGTGGGTTGGTGCTCCCTCCTTGAGAGGAAGTGGGTCCCCCGCTTCCGTGCAAAGGAGAGCAAGTGACTGTGTGACCTTGGGAATTGGACCCAAGTAAGGTAGAACCAAGCAAAGTTGATCCTAAGATGGTAGCACTCACAGGATTGTGTGAAGGAGGTATCAATGAACGAGTATGACCAGATACTCCCCCTAAAATAGGAGGAAGCTTGAGCAAGCGTCGTGAACGACGGGGGTTCTGTGGTTCCCCTATGATGTCAGACTAATTGTGTGAAATGTGTGCAACAAGTGGTGAGAGAAATATAGAACCAAGAGTCTTTGTTGTGACTGTTTTACACAATATATATATCCAAGTCAAACTGTAATCAAATGTGCATCATACATAAATGAGAAAGAAACATATATGTGGGTAAGAGGGTTTTGTCCGCGTGGGGGAATCAAAAGAAAGCAAATACTCGTGTCCTAGAGGACGTAACGTCCTTCCTCTCAAATAACACTGGACCTTCCAATAGCTCTCAACAGTGGGGTCTGAAGTCACTGGAAGAGACACTAGTGAAGGATGAAATAACTGGTTATAATGAGGGGTAGAGGGTGCAATATC
>ML778223.1:530199-543781 GCA_009831015.1 Picea engelmannii
CACAATGAAGAAAGGGGACTTGGGTCCCTTCTTTCTCCAATGGAAGGCTCTTGAGGCCCTCAAAGCTTGCTCTCCTTACAATGAAAAGATGAAAATGTGGGTGAAAGAACTCCAAGCTTATTCACTCAAGAAAGGGGTGAATAGCTCTATGAAATGCAACTTGTGGTGTTTATTGCCAAAGAATGGGTCCTTAGCAATCTTAGCAGCATAACAATACAAAGAATTCCTTCAGAAAATGGTGGTTATTCATGGATTTTTATAGCCTAGCATTGGGTTATTATGTGACCTCTTTGGAATGTGAAAAGGGGCTATTTAGGGCTCAATTAGGTCTTTGACCAGCCCACCATGAGGATTGAGCTCGGATTTGGTGTCAAATCAACTTGGGAGCTGATCCATTAGTGGTTGGGAGGCCGACCAATTTCAATAAATGCGNCGTTTAGCAGGCGCGCGGGTTTTTCGCCTAACAGCTGCGCCTCGTGCGCTGATGCACGCATTATACGTTTCTGTTACGCGCATACACGCGCGAACCCAGGTTTTGTAAAGCGCCCTTCAATTTTTTGGTCATTTTGTATAGCTTTTTTACCCTTTTGCAATGTTGTGGAATTAATCCTGTGCCATGAATGACTCTAGTCCTGTTTTGACGATGCAAAGTTCTTGTCACCATGTGCGGACGAAATTTCAGTGATAACAACAACAATGCACTAGGATGGAGTGGATCCCAAGGAGAGAGAAGCGTCAACTTTCTCATTTTTTAGTTTAAATCTCAAATTTAATGTAATTTAATATTGTAAGGCTCGAGGAAGGCTGAGTCATTGTGTTTGTATAGGATGAATGTAATTTCACCCTTAATGGCTAACAAGTAGATAGATCTAGATCCGATTCAGACTGGATGTAGATTAAATGTAATTTAATGTAAGTTGGTGGACGAAGGCTCGAGAAGCCCCTGTTAAGTAAAAAGAGCAATTGTATTGACATTTCATTAGGAAGCTCATGAGATTAAGGAATACGAAAGGAGGCTCATGTACGAAAAGAGAAAGAGAGGAGAGGAGAGAAAGAACTGAGACTTTGTTGCAGTCTAGTCTTGTACACATTGTAAAGATCATTCAGTTTTAATAAAAAAACCGATTTCCATGCATATGACTTTCCATGTGTGTGTCCTTTGTGTGAATGAATGAATTTTTTTTATGAATGTGTTTACTATGTATATTTATGAATGTTGTTAGGTCATGTATGTTCCCTTTGCAGAAATAGATATATTTCTTTGTCTGTAGTTTCTGAGTGTTCTGGGCTCTCACGGCAGTGCAAGGAGTGCATATTAGAGTTTTTAGAAAACTCTAAAAGGCCAGCAGAAGGAGTGCGCAAAACTCAAGAAGGAGTTATGTGAGGAGAGTTCCAGGTGGGCACACCATAACTAATCATAATATCAGAAGGTGTAGTACAAGGAATGCATAGAGCGAGCGAAAAGAGTGCGCCTACACTCAGTGAAGTGTAAAATCTCAGAGGGAAAGGTTGTGCAAGGAGTGCACATAAGAGTTACTGAATACTCTGAGGAGCCAGCGTAAGGAATATAACACATACCCAACATTCTCCCACTTGTTGTTTTCTTTGCATACAGGGAGTTAAAGGGTTAATTAGTCAACAATCCAGGGAAACAAGTCCCATGGATCCTCTACACCAAGATAAATTCTCAGTGCTCACAGATTTTGTTAATGAATCTGCAACATTCTTCAAGGTGTCCACATTAATCAACATTACTTTCTTTTATTCAATCATGTCTCTCACAAAGTGATATTGAATATCAATATTCTTTGTCTCTGAATGATAAGTCGGGTTATTCACCAGAAACATTTCACTCTTATTGTCACAATCTATCCTTAAAACTTGTTGTACCAACCCAATACCTTAACACAATCTTTGTAACCATACTGCTTCCTTACTTGCATGAGTGGTTTCCATGTATTCAGATTCTGTAGTTGAAAGTGCCACTACAGCCTGTCTTTTGCTCATCCAACTTATTGCTCCTCCAAACAGGTTAAAAAAATACCCACTTGTAGATCTCATACGATCCAGATCTCCAGCCTAGTCTGCATCCATAAAGCCATGTATATCCACCACTCTGTCCAATCCCAGTATTCCTTCATAGCACAATCCATAGATAGCAGTGCCACGCAAATACCTAAAAACCCTTTTCACTGTTGTCCAATGCTCCTTCCCTGGTTTTGACATATACCTACTCAAAACTCCCATTGCATCTACAATGTTTGTTCTAGTACAGACCATTCCATACATCAAACTTCCAACTTCACTCGCATATGGAACATGAGACGTGTCCTCCTCCTCTTCCTGTGTCTTGGGACACTGATCTGCAGATAACTTTACACCAACAGGAATAGGAACCTTGATCAGTTTACATTCCTGCATATTAAATCTCTGCAATATTGTCTCAACATATTTTCTCTGATTTAACCAGAGATTCCTCTTTTTCCGATCTCTTTTAATTTCCATGCCCAAAATCAAATTTGAAGCACCGAGATCCTTCATGTCAAATTTAGAGGAAAACTAAGTTTTCACATACTGGATAATCTCCTTGTTGTTTCTTATCAGCAACATGTCATCCACATACAAGACCAAATAAATCAAATGATCACCAATAAATTTAAAATACACACAGTGATCCTCTTTGCTTCTTGTGAAGCCAAGTCCCAACATATAAGTATCAAATTTTTGATACCACGTCCTTGGTGATTGTTTCAAACCATAGAGGGACTTTTTCATCTTGCATACCAACTCCTTCTTTCCCTTCACAGCAAATCCTTATGGTTTCTTCATATAGATTTATTCTTCCACATCCCCATGTAGGAATGATGTCTTCACATCCATCTATTCTACTTCAAAATCAAATGAAACAACAACAAATAACATAAATCTTATAGAGGTTAACTTGGAAATAGGAGAAAAGATCTCACCAAAATCAATTCCCTCAACCTGGGAATAACCCTTTGCTAATAACCGAGCTATTTATTTCTCCACTTTTCCTTCCACATTCAACTTCTTTTTAAATACCCATTTGTTGCCAACGATATTTCTTCCATTCAACAACTCCACTAGATCCCAAGCCTCATTCTTATCCAAGGATGCCATTTCTTTGTCCATGGCCATTTTCCAGAGATTTCCATCCTCTGAATCCACGACCTCCCTGACAGTTCTAGGATCATCATGAGTAATAAACAAAGCAAAATATGAATGGAAATCAGATGGATTATACCTTTTCGGTAGCCTTATTTCTCAAACCGATCTCCTCAATACTGGAGTATGATGATATTCTTATTCTGATTCTTGTTCTTCTGTAGAGTCTGACTCATCATCCTCTAAATCAAAATCTATTTTATCTGGTTCTTCCTTACTTGGTAGGACTTCCTATTTAACAACATCCTTCATTTATCTAAATACCACATCTCGGCTATACACTACCTTCTTAGTTTCTAGATTCCAAAGCTTATAACCTTTGAGACCATCTTAATATCCAATAAAGATACACTTTTCATCCTTCTTATCTAGCTTACTCCCGTTTTCCTTTGGAACAATAACATATGCATCACAACCAAATACCTTGAGATCTGTGAGAGAAGGTTTCTTACCAGTCCATACTTCTTGTGGAGTCTTTTCATCCAGCACTGATGAGGGTGCTCTATTGACCAGGTAACATGAAGTATCCACTGCCTTTGCCCATAATTATTTCTCCAACCCGACACCACTGAGCATGCACCTTGATTTTTACATTAGGGACCTTTTCATCCTTTCTGCAACTCCATTATCCTGAGGTGTATATGGAGTAGTATTCTACCTTTCTATACTACACTTCTTACAAAATTATTCAAATTCACTCCCACAGAACTCTCCGCCATTATCTGTCCTCAACACCTTAATTCTTCTCTCTGTTTGATTCTCAACAAGAGCCTTGAACTCTTTAAACATGTCAAAGACTTTAGATTTCTTCCTGAGGAAATATATCCAAGTATTCCTCGAGAATTCATCTATAAATGAGACATGGTACATATATTTTCCCAATGGTGGGAATACCAGTCCAAAAACATCATTGTGAAATAGTTGTAAAATTCATTATGCCCTCGTTGCACCAGAGGGGAATCTTACCCGATTATGCTTCCCATATACACAATGTTCATAGAAATCAAATCTAGAGATAAATTAGACATACCTTCAACCATAAATTTACCGTGTAGTAGTCGAATACCATTCTCTCTGATATGCCCCAGTCTTTGATGCCACAACATAACATTTTCTCCAAAGACTATAGGATTTCTTTCTTCTTCAACTCCAATATCAGGAAAAATGGAACTATTAAACCCATCACTAATAGTGCTTCCTTGTATCTTATACATAGTTCCAAATTGAACTCCCTTCAGCAACACCATTTCTCATAGTTCCAAATTGAACTCCCTTCAGCAACACCATTTCTCCTCGAACCATCCTACAGGTTTCATTTTCAAATATTGTTTTTACCCCTGCATCGTCTTTTCTTTTGTAGAAGGATATTCTTCAGATCCATTATTTTTCTCAACTTTGGATCTACACTGCTTCTTGTAGTGCCCTTCTTTTCCACATCTCCAACAGACCTTTACAAACTTTCCAGGATATTTAGATCTACCATTAGACTTAGATCTCTCACTTGAGAACTTAGACCTATTTCTTTCCTGGGAGCATCCTCTTGCAAATAATGTGTCTGTGCTCTGTCCTTCTATATTCTTCCATCTCATCTCCTCTGACAACAAGGATGAGACCACTTCATTAAACTTCAAGGAAGTTGTATTACTACCTATGGCCACAACCAAACTATCCCATGAGTCTGGTAAATAACACAGTAAACTGATACATTTATCTTCATCTGAAATTTTAATCTCAACAGATATTAACTGACTTACCACAATATTGAAGGGGTTTAAATTCTTTTCCACCGAGTCTCTATCTCGCATCCTTAGGTTATACATCTTCTTTCTCAGGAATAGTTTATTTACTAGGGACTTGGACTGATACAACTTCCCCAACTTATCCCATAAATCCTTGGTTGTAGCTTCCTCAGACACATTCAATAATACTGAACTTGAGAGACATAGTTGGATTGTGCTCTTCACCTTCCGATCCATCTTTTTACAGTCATCTGCTCAAGTTCCTGTAGGTGTAGTACCTAAATCTACTTTGATCCACTGATCTTTGTCCACCAACATATCTTCCATATTGAGCTTCCACAGCTCAAAACTTTTCCCATTAAACTTCTTTATCTCCATTTTCAAATTGCTCGCCATTTCTTTTCACCTGAAAAATCAATACTACATATCTCCCACTGTAACAAGGCTTATCACAGTCTCGATACAAACCCTTGAACACAAAGGAATCCCGCTGGAGCCAACAAATCTCTGATACCAAATGTAGATTTTAACCTTGTACAATATTTACTGCAAACAAATTTTCAGTAAAACAACAGAAAAGATACAATGGAAAATACAAACATTACACAAATATTTTTCCCCTAGAAACCCAAATCGGGAAAACCAACATATTCTATATTCATTCATAGTGATACATTGTTTACAATACAATATACATATAGGATCCAACGACATCCAAAACCCTAAGCCAATGACCTAGATTAGTCAACAACCCTAATTCCTTAACCTGAAATAGAAAACCGTCATCAAAAAACCATGTGCTGAAAAACCACCCAAGTATGGGACATGTTTCTCGAGGCAATTTTTTTTTCTCGGGGGCGCTTCCCATGAAACCCCACATTGGGGGATTTTTCCCCCCTGCACCCCATAAAAATATAACATATTCTTGTGCAAAGAATATAACACATAATCAACAAGTAGATTTTTCCTAAACGCAAGCAAAGGCCAAGCACTCGGTCCTACAGAAGAAGATTCAAAGGCCAAGCCTTTGAGGATTTGAGAAATCCTTCATTGGAAGGAAAGAAAAGTTGCAGAAGAGGAGGGGCTACAATGGTTTTTGGATTGGCTGTCATATTTTATCTGGGCCATCAGATGAAGAAGAGGAATGCATAGGTAAAGGAGGACAGATCTCAACCGTCGGATCTGAGCGCAAAGACCAAGAGTCATTGGATCAAGGTAAGGAGCATGACAGTTAAGTACCAAATTCCTTTGGACTTTTTCACTTCATTAGAATTTAGTTGTGGTTTTAAGTGCGTGAAAAAATACCGAAGCTCCGAAGTCCCGTAGCAGATCCTAACCATTGGCGTCAGGGCCACGTGTCAGTAGATTGCTAATGATTCAGAAGACCGACAGTCTATGAGAACTGGACCATTGTTGCAAGATCATGCAAAAAACCTAAAGATCTGAAGCCTGGAGTAGATATTGGTCGTTGGCGTTAGGTGCACATGTCCATAGATCTCAGAGTTTCGAATTCAGCACTCCAGAAGATCTGGGGTGTGATTTGGTTTGGGTTGAAAATCCCCAAAGGCTCTAAGGCCAGAGTCCATCTCAATCATCTGTTGGTGAGGACGCATGCACTATTGATCAAGACCCTTTGCGTGTTCAATACTTCAGAGTGAAGCATTGTTCAAGGTGTGAAAATATCTGAAACCTTGGAGCCCAGAGTAATTCTGGATCGTAGATCTAGGACGAAGTGGGACGGTATATCCCCAACACTTCGCTAGTTCGACGTTCGACTGTCTGGAGGTTTGGTGTTGATAACAAGTAAGAACTCGTGAATCTCAGAGTTACAAATTCAATCACATTCGTTGGTTATTGGGGTGGTGCGGACTGTTGATCCGTGGGCCCTACGGAAATTTGCATGTTCGGTAATTCATAGGGAAGTGGGTTTCAAGGTGTGAAAAACCCCAAATCCCGAAGTCCAATATGTAGTTCATCATTCGCGATTTCATGTGTAATGTTTGTTGGAGAAGGGAAACTCCCAAATCTCAGATCCCTGGAATTATTGTGAGTCGTAGATCTTGGCGCGAAGTATGAACCGTCAATTCCCATAGCAATTCGAGTGTTCCCCTATTCGACGTTCAAAGGAATTGGGGTGCAGTTTTTTCAAGACTCCCGGAGCTCGAAGCCCTCGAGTGTCAAAGTAGCATGCTTTGTTTGGCGTATGGTTCCATCCCGTGGTCATATGCGATTTCTGCCAGAGAAAAAGAGCTAGCGCTGAAATTTGATTTTAAAGGTAAAAGGGGCTTAGAGAAAGCACCCGTGGGTCTTGTTGGCACCTGCACAAGGAAATTATGGGCCTATCAACATTAACAGGGGATTTAGTAGGGATCCAAGAGCTGATTCAACTCATGTGTAAACGATCCTAAATCGGGAGGTCACGATAGGCCCAAGAGAAGGTGGGGGTTTGCATCAATATGACAGGTGATAAGAACAAATTTCTAACTCTGAAAAGGGAAACACATGGACCAATTCCATTTAGCAGTGACAACTTAGCTAGAAGTATAGGAAGAGGTACAATCAGACTTGGGAGAAAGGATGCCAAGGAAAAAAATGTTCTACTGGTGAAAGACATGAAGCACAATCTACTAAGTGTAAGTCAAATGTGTGATCAAGGACATAGACTTATGTTTGACTCAGAATAATGTGAGATAAGGAAAGAAGGATCAGGAAAGTTAGTGGCTACAACTATAAGAACTCCAAGCAACGTATATGTACTAAATGAAATTTTAAAAGAAAGATGTTGCTTAGGAAGGAAGATGAAATTTGTCTCTAGAACAGAAGAATGGGTCACATAAATTTTGATAATCTTATCAAAATCAGAAAAAAGGAAGCAGTAAGAGAAATGCTCGAGATCTTGAAGCCAACAAATAATCTATGCAATCATTGTCTACAGGGAAAACAAACTAGGACCAAGTTCAAATCAGAAGAGCAGTCCACAACAAAATCGCTAGAAATTGTACATATTGATCTATGTGCACTGAAAATAATGAAAGGATTGAATGGTGAATAGTACTTTATGCTATTGGTTGATGACTACACAAGAATGATTGTAGTTTTATTTCTTAGGAAGAAGTCAGAGGCATTTGAACACTTGAAGATATATAAGGAAATGGTTGAAACTGAGACAGAATAAAAAATTAAGTGTTTGAGATCAGACCATGCAGGAGATTTGAAATCAAAGGAATTCATGGACTTCTATAGAAAACATGGAATAAAGAGACACTTCTTTGCATCTAGAACACCTGAGCAAAATGAAGTTGTCAAAAGGAAGAATAGAACAGTACAGGAAATGGGCATAACTATGTTGAAATATTCCAAGTTATGTGACATATTTTGAAATATTCCAAGTTAGGTGACATATTTTGTGCATAAGAAATACATATAGAAGTTCATATCCTAAACAAAGGAATTCTTATAAATAACAATGATAAGACACCCTATGAGCTATGGAAAGGTAAACCAACAAATGTGAATCATTTCAGAGGGTTCAGAAGAAAGTTCTATATCAAAAGAGAAGATGGAAGACTTGGAAAATTTGACTCCCGAGTTGACAAAGGCATATTGGTTGGGTACTCAAGAAAACGAAAAGAATACAATGCTTCAATATAAGACTCAATGGAATAGTGGAAAGCATCAATGTGAATATTGATGAGACAAATTGATGAAATATCAAAGAAGGAAGAAAATATCCAGAAGAGCGGAATGACGAAGATTTGAAATAAGAAGAAGTAGAAGAAGAAGAGCAACTAGAAGCAGAGAAAGAGGAATATGAGAAACAAGATATTCAAGTGCCTCCAAAGACACCTATCCTAAAAGTGCATAAAAATAACCCACCAGATCATATCATTGGAAATAAAGATGGAGGATTTGAAACCCGAAGAAGAATACGTTCACCATAACAACAACACCTATCATTGTTGTCCACAATTGAGCCAAACATTTTTGAAGAGGCCAGCGAGGATGAACAATGGATCAAGGCTATTGATGAAGAATTGGATCAAATAGAGAAGAATCACACATGGGAATTGGTTCCAAGACTGAAGAAAAAGAACGTGATTGGTACAAAGTGGGTTTTCATAAACAAATTGAACGAAGATGGACAGGTTACCAGAAATAACGCAATATTAGTTTGCAAAGGGTATACTCAAATTGAAGGTATAGATTTCGAAGAAACCTTTGCCCCAATTTTTAGGATGGAAGTAATCAGATTGATCTTAGCCTATGCATCTTCCAAGCGAATCAAGGTGTATTAGATGGATGTGAAATCATCTTTACCTAATGGAGAATTAGAAAAATAAGTCTACATCGAACATCCAGAAGGATTCTTATTTACAGAAAAGGAAATTATGTCTGGAGGTTAAAGAAATCACTATATGGACTCCAACAGGCTCCCAGAGCATAGTATTCAAGATTGGAAACATATCTACTACAACAAGGATTCAGGAATGGAAATGTAGATAGAAATATCTACATAAAAGAGGATCGAGGCAGTGTATTTATAATTCTATTTTATATAGATGGCATTAACTTTGGAAGCGATGATGACAGGATGAGTCAAATTTTTTCCAGAGACATGCAGAATGAGTTTGAGATGTCCTTTCTTGGTGAGTTAACCTTATTTTTGGGATTATAGATATGTCAGCATGACAAAAGTATTTTCATCTCTCAGACCAAGTATATCATAGAAATGCTAAATAATTTTGGAATGGAATATTGTAAACCAATAAGTACTCCTATGTAGACTAGTTGCAAGTTAAGTAAAGATGATGATTCTATGGAGAAGAATAGAGACTGTACGGATAGATGATTGGATGCTTACTCTATGTGACAATGTCTATACTAGATGTGATGCAGACAGTTGGACATGTTGCAAGGTTTCAAGAAGCACCAAAGGAATCACATGCTATGGAAGTAAAGAGGATATTCAGATATCTCAAAGGAACAGAAGACTTCGGGTTATCGTATCCAAAAGGGAATGATCTATCTCTAGTTTCCTACATAGATTCATATTGGGAAGGTTGTATTGATGATAGAATATGTACACGTGGAGTATATTTCTACTTGGGTGAGTGTCTGGTATCATGGTTGAGCAAGAAACAATCATCAATATCATTTTCCACAATAGAATAAGAATACATTGCAGGAACGACATGTTGTACTCAGGTTCTTTGGATGAAGAAAACTTTGCAAGATATACAAGTAAAGTATGATGAGCCCATTTCAATATTTTGTGATAACTCCAACACTATGAATATATCCAAGAATTTAGTGATGCATTCTAAGATGAAGCACATTCTAATTAAGTATCACTTTCTAAGGGAACATGCTACATATAAGAAAATTAAGCTAGAGTACGTCAGGACAAAAGAGAAGATTGCATATATATTCACTAAATTGCTTGCAAGGGAAACCCTTGAGTATTTGGGATAGAAAATTGGAGTAGTTTCTGCCCCACAATGATTCACACGACATCAATCATAGTAAGACAAGGGAAGAGAAACAAATAAATGAATATTCCAAGTGAAGAAACTTTTGAATGCTTTTCATATACATCAAATATTTACATGAGGAAGCACCATAAAGAGAAAGACCAGTAGACTAATATTTGTAGACAGGGGGAGCATCCCTATAGGAGGATTACCCTTTTAGATTGATGTCAAAAGGGGATAGAAAGAACAAAGGCATAGAATAAGGGTGAAGAGACATGAGACAGATAGAGAGAATCTTTGGAGACAATATAGGCATGTAGACATGGGGAATGATGGTCACAAGGGGAGCATGAGAATGTGCATGATTATTTCCATGCCTAAGTGTTTCCATAAATGCCAAAGGGGGAGATTGTTGAAAGTTTGGTTTTCATTGATGTCAACCCGTGAAGCATCCATGACGGTGTTTTTTTGGTGCCTGAAGTTGATTGAGGAATATGGACATGAAGGATAGCGTATATTCAGGTACAGAACTCATAGATATATAGTCCTATTCATTTTTTTATGGTGATATGTCGTATTCCATGTAGTTCCTCATGGTTGAGGAGTTATGGCCTTGTGAAGTTGGAATCCCTAAAGAATGGTCAATAAGCCCCTAGATGGTAAAAAGTCAATTAATTAAAGGGTGAAATGGTTATAACAAGAAACGCCTAAAGTAAGGAAAGAAGTTACTTAGAAAAAGTATAAATACACCTCAAGGATTCTCTCATAGGTACTTTCACACACAACTCTATTGAATATCTATCTTGTGAATAACTTTTGGTCTATTAGTGAATCTAAGGTAGCAAGTCTGGAATTGCGGAGGAAGGTCAAAGGTGAAAGTCTTGGAGTTGCAAAAAATGTTAGTAATCCTAGTTTATGAGGTATCCATGGGTTACAGGTCAGAAGGGCACATATGTACGCAAGATGTAGTGAAGAAAAACATGGATATTTGTGGGTAGTGGAAGAGGAAGTCACAGATCTGTGAAAATCTCATGAAATATTAGGAGTTGCTTGTACTAGGTCCCTAAATTCAGAAGAAAGGTTACATGTTAGCATTTCAGTGTTTTAGGTGTTAATATTATGGTAGCTTCGAGAGGTATGAACCTCTATTATGACTTATGACGAGATTAGAATCCTCTAGAAGGAAGCAAAGAATTAAAGGAAACCCTAGACAGGTTGTCGGCTGAACAAATATATTTATATTGAATTTATTGATGCCCAGAAGGAGAAGTCAGCCCAGTTAGACTGGTCAGGTTGGCCCCAGTTAGAATGGCCAGCCCACTATAAATACAGGGCACCAGTTTCATTATTTTTTATCTCAGCACTTGCAGTGAGAGAAATACCTGCGCAGGCAGTTGCAGGCAATAGCAGTTTGGTGCACAGGTTTTCTGGGAAAGCTGGGAGAGTGGTGCGCTAGCTTCTGGGTGGGATCATCTGTTCAATTTAGTTTCTATTCTTTTGCTTGGTGCATTTAGCCTCTCTTGGCTATAGATTGCAGCCAGAATTCTCTTCTCGGTCAAGGTCAAGGTGCTCGGAGGGTGGCTTAATGCCTGTGGTTGGGTGAAGAGGGTATCGTCAATGGTTAAACAAGAACAATCCTCTATATTCTAATAGGTTATGGTCCCACACAACCTTTAGTCAGCCTAAAACGCTGGAAGGAAACATAACTACTAGGTATTGAGCTCATTGAGGAACTGTCGCTAGGGTTACTAGCAGGAGCAACTTCCAAAGAACTGCAACTAGGGTTACTAGCAGTAGTAGTTGCAGAAACCCTAATTCTCATATCTGACACCTTGTGATGGAGCATCTTACTCAAGGATAAGATATCGAGATGCGCCCTAACTCAGCGCACCTATTGACTTTCTCAGAAGAGAGAAAAGACGCAGTTGAAGTTTTGGATCAAGGCATGACCAATTATCAATCAAACGAAGACATGTATGAAACAGTCGGTCTCTTACATTACTCAGCACTTACTGGGACAATTGAAGACGATATGTGGATAATCGACAGTGGATCTTCCAGGAACATGATGGGAGATCAAGAAATACTCTCAGATCAAAATGAGAGAAAGACATTGTACAAGGTGGAGCTTGGAGACAAAAGCACCTACCCCGTCGAAGGATTTGGACAAGCCTCCATCAAACTGGAATCAGGTAATCATTTTCACTTAAGCAATGTTCTATATGCACCTGGTTTAGAAAAGAATATTGTATCAATATCATGTTTAGAAGACAAAGGAAACATAATAGCCTTCATAGATGAAAAGGTGTTATCATGGCATAAAGATTCCAGCATAGAAGATGCTAGGGTTATTGGAAGACGTGAAGGGAATATATATAGACTACTAGAATGAAATGAAGAATCCTTAGTACATGATGAAGTCAACCCTAATAATCTTTGGCATAAAAGGTACACTCATATCAATTATCAAGCATTACCTTTCCTCAAAAAGATGGTTGAAGGGATACCAGAATTGAAGTCTACACACGAAGGAGTTTGCAAGGGATGTTCTCTTGGGAAGAACATTAAGAAACCATTCCCAAGAAGCAACAACAGATCTAAGGAAACCCTAGATCTAATACACTCAGATGTTTGTGGTCCAATGCCAGTCAAATCTTTAGGAGGATCTCTCTACTACCTAACATTCATAGATGACTATTCAAGGAAGACGTGGTTGTACCTACTGAAGTCAAAAGATGAAGTATTCAACAAGTTCCAAGAATTCAAGGTAGAAATAGAGAACCTTACGAACAAGAAGATCAAGACATTAAGAATAGATAATGGAGGAGAATACACCTTGAAGGAGTTCATTGCATTATGCAAATCAGCAGGGATTAGGAGGGAGCTAATTATTCCTCATAATCCTCAACAAAATGGTGTAGCAGAAAGAAAGAATAGATCTATCGAAGAAACAATAAAATCCCTATTGAACGATCAAGATCTATCCATGTTTCTATGGGGAGAAGCAGCAATGACGGCCATATACGTGCAGAACAAAAGCCCTCATCGCATATTGAAGGACATGACACCAGAAGAAGCATTCTCAGGTAAGAAACATAACGTAGAAAACTTAAGAATATTTGGATGTCAAGTTTATTCTCATATTCCCAAAGATAAAATAAATAAACTAGAACCCTCAGGAAAGAA
>ML778223.1:552244-588098 GCA_009831015.1 Picea engelmannii
TATCAACAATATATCATCAACAAGTCATCACCACAATGAACACAAAGAACACAAGATGTATGTACAATTTTCTTTTTATTATAGACTACAATCCTTGGGGTTTATCAGCAACAACTGAATAGAGTACAACTCTACAAGAGCACAAGATCTATATGCAAGACTCAGCTTGCATTCTCAGCACCAACTGAGATGAGACAACAATCCTCAACATATATCAATCTGTACCATAAACAAGAGCATCAACCATGCACCAACCTGTGCCAAACAACCTGTAATCAACCTATACCATAAACAAGTGCATCCAACCATGTACCAAGTATATACCAATCATGTGTCAAATACTCATCAACAATGACTCATCAATATGTACCAACAACATAAGGGTCCCAAACCTGCTCAGACAGCTTCAACTCCTAATGGTGACAAATGAGCAAAATATAAAAATAAAAAGACTAACAGACATTGCAACTTTTGTGATAAAGATGGTCATGATGAGTCCAAATGTTTCAAGAAGATGGCAGCTTTAGAAGCAGCGATGAAGAAGCAAAACATCAATATTGATTCTACTTCTTCTTCTTCTTCTCATGGACATGCACTTTCCGCTTCGGTTTCTCCTTCAATACAACTTCTACTTCTTCTTCTTATGAGTGGCTTATTGATTCTGGAGCATATTATCATATGGCAAAGGATAAAGACATATTTTATCCTCTAAATGAATGTAACACCAAGAAAATATTTGTTGGTGATGATAGATATCTTAGTGTTGTAGGATTTGGAACAGTTCAAGTAGATAATGGTCATTTAAATGATGTATTATGTGTTCCAAGTCTTTCTTGTAACCTTCTATCGGTATATCAAATCACTCATTCAAGTGAAGGTAAAACCGTAGAGTTTTCACCTCACCAGGTTGTAATCAAGGATCTAAAATATCCTAAGCATGTTCTTGCAACTAGAATTGTTGATGATATTACCAGGTTGTACAAGTTTGACAACTTTGAGTCATCATATTTTTCATTAGTTTTTGTTTCTCATAGCGATGACTTGAGCAAACTTTGGCATGAGCAGTTTGGTAATCTAAATTATCGCTCATTGCAACAACTATGTAATCAATAGATAGTGACTGGTATTCCTCCGGTTTCATACAGAGATGGTGTTTATGTCGATTGTGTTCTCGAAAAACATCATCGGTACAATTTTGACAAACGTGCCTCTTGGCATGCCTCAGGCCCTTTGCATCTTGTTCACGGTAATTTGTGTGGTCCACTTTCTTCTCCTTCATTTTTTGGGTGCAATTATTTCTTAACTTTCATTGATGATTTTTCTAGACATACTTGAGTTTACTTCTTAAAACTTAAGAGCGACGTTTTTGACAATTTTTTGGCCTACAAGGCCATTGTAGAAAAGCAATATGGACATCAAATTCAAAAGTTAAGGACAGACAATGGAAGCGAATATGTGAACAATAATTTTACAAGTTACTGCACTACACATGGCATCCAAATGCAACACATTGTTCCATATACACCACAACAAAATGGTGTTGCTGAGAGAAAGAAATGCACATTAAAAGAAATGGCTAATTGTATGATCCAATCTAAGGGATTAATTCTAAAGTATTGGGCAGAAGAAATCAACTATGAAAATTGCATAATCAATCGCACTCCCACAAAGGATCTTAAAAATATAACACTGTAAGATTCTTTGACTAAACATAAATCATATGTAAGTCACTTCCGTGTATTTGGCAGTATAGCATGGGCTCACATTCCTGATGAGAAAAGGAAAGAATTGCAGCCTAAAAGTGAGAAGTGTATATTTGTTGGTTATTCTGAAGATGTCAAAGGTTATATACTTCTTCAACCACATTGTAATGAAATTATTATTATAAGAGATGTTAAATTTGATGAAAATCTCTTGTCCTACGAGCCTAATTCAACGATTGTTCCTTCTTCGGCCTACAAGCCATCTTCGACGTTTGTACCTTATTCTATTACTATTTTGGTTTCTTATTCACATGATGATAGTGAGGATGAAAATCCACCTCCGCCTACTCACCTTCCTCCAAATGAGTCGTTTGAACCCGAACCCACACTAGTTCCACTACTTCCTAGATGGGTTCGTTCAACACGAGAAGCAACTGGTGGTCTTGTCGGTGATCCTTCAGATCATCGTCAAACACGTTCATAGTTCCATTGAGCCTCTTCTCTTTTGGCTCAAGTTTTAGAGACTCATGATCCAGAGACATTTGCAGAAGCTTCAGGTCATCTAGATTGGGATACAACAATGAATGAAGAGTATCGTTCTTTAATGGAAAACAATACTTGGGATATTGTACATCTTCCAAAAGGAAGAAAACTTGTCATATGTAAATGGTTCTACAGAACTAAGTATGCATTAGATGGATGTGTTGAATGACACAAGGTTCTGTTAGTTGCCAAAGTATTTTCCCATGTTGAAGTAATTGACTATAATGAAACCTTTACCCCTATAGCCAAAATGAATTCCATCCACCTTGTTCTTTCCCTTGCTGCCTCACATAAATGGGAGGTCCATCAAGTGGATGTTAAATCCACCTTCTTGCATGGATATTTGCAAGAATAAATCTAGATGGAACAACCTCCTAGCTATGTCCAAAATGAATATAGCCTTGTTTGTTGCCTTAAGAAATTTCTTTATGGTCTTAATCAAGCTCCCAGAGATTAGTATGCCAAAATGGACATCTTTCATATTGACACTATATTCTCTAGATACCATTATGATCCTAATGTCTATACCAAGAAAGTAGGAATCCATCTCATAATCCTTTTCCTTTATGTTGATGACCTTATCCTTACCGGTAGTGACTCAAAAATTTTAAACCATGTGAAAACCAAACTTAAGAAGAAATTTGAAATGATAGACTTAGGATTTTTTCACTATTTCCTTGGCCTCCAAGTTTTGCAAACCAATGAAGGATTTTTTTTTCCCAGTCTAAGTATGCTTGTGACCTTCTTTGTCGCTTTCACATGTATTATTGTAAACAACCTCTTCTCCCTTCTAGTCTGGAGTCAAGCTTACTGGCACCTATACTTTTCCTGAAGTTGATGCCACCTTGTTCCATCAGTTAGTTGGCAGCCTCTTATACTTTACTCATAATCATCCTGATCTTTCCTTTGATGTTGGTCTTGTTGCCCAGTATATGCAAACACCCCATGAAATCCATTGGAAAGAAGATAAAAGGATATTTCTCTATGTTCATAGTAAAGTTCAGTTCAGGATACATTACAGTTCAGGGGGGACTCCTTTATTGGTCGATTTCACTGATTCAAATTAGGTCAGCGACCCTGATGATCGGAAGTCTACAGCAGGTTATGTTTTTAGCCTTGGTTCAAGACCTATCACTTGGGCCTGTAAGAAACAACAGGCTATTTCACTTTCTTCAGCATAAGCAGAGTACCGATTAGCAGTAAATGCCAGTTAGGAAGCCTTGTGGCTTCGATAGATCCTTTCAGAGTTTGGATTCAAGCAACAACATCCGACCAGCCTTTGGTGCGACAATTAGAGTGCCATCAAGCTCATCAAATACCCAGTTCAACATCAGTGTAGAAAACACATCGAGCTACACATGCACTTCATCATAAAGATCATTCATGATCAAGTTATTGAAGTGCTCTTTTTCCCTATAGAAGATCAAGTTGCAGACATTTTCACAAAGTCTCTTACAAAAGCAAAGTTTTCCAAACTTTGAACTATGTTAGGAGTTCAGGAAGTTGTCATTAAAGGGCGATAGGCTCTAATGCCTCATTTCGTCTCCTATTGTGTCAACATTGTAAATCCTTCAATTATATCCCAAGTTGTTCTTAAGGGGAATGTTAGGATATTTAGACACTTGGGAGTTAGTTAATATCAACTTGGTCTAATGTGTCATTAGGTAAAAGTGTGTTTCTTAGTGTGTTTCTTTAGTATGCATTAGTATGCATTTGTAGTTAGGAAATCTGACGGTTCATACTCTCCTCGATCTTAATGACCATTGATCCGTGGATTAACACCTGATTAGTCCATGATCTCTATTTAAATAGCATGGAGGGTCATTTTGTAATGATCGATTGTGAGAAAATCTCTTGTAAAATCTCTTTGTAATATTTTTCTTTTACATTAATAAACTGCTCCAAGTGGCTGTGTTGGCTGGGGCTGTGGATGTTTCCCCGTAAGGGTTTTACCACATCAAAACATCAATGTGTTGATCTTTGATCTGGTTGTGAGTTGTTACTGAAAGTGTTCGTCCTCTGTTTGAATACCTATGTTGTCAAACATTTGATAGGGTCAAATAGTCAATATTCTTTGGATTCTTCAGAGTATCCCATCATGATGCAAGTATTACTCTTTGCATCCAATTTCATCCTGAAGTCATCTGAAATATGGGCCTAAAAAATACATATGAATACTCTGAGATGACCGACTAATGGATTTTTTACTTGCCATATCTCAACTGGAGTCATAGAATTGACAACTCTTGTCATAATATGATTCTATAGATAGTTGACACAATGAACAACTTTAGCCCAAAAATTAGTTGATGGATCTTTGGCCTGCAAAAGGAATCAAGCCATTTCAATCAAATTTCGATTCTTTCTTTCTACCACGTTGTTCTATTGAGGAGTATGAGGAACAAAACTATGCCAAGAGATACAATATTGAGAAAGGAATTATGAAAATAGTTAATTCACATATTCTATGCCATTATCAGATCTCAAACACTCGATAGGTCGATCACATTGCTTTTCAACCAATTCCCTAAATTCCTTGAATTTTTCAAAGATGTGACTCTTATTTTTCAAGAAATAGACCCAAGTGAATCTAGAGAGATCATCGATAAAGGTCAAAATATACTTCACACCTACTAATGAAGGCTTACTAATAGACAAGAGATCATTGTAAACAAGCTCTAGTGGGTTTTGTGCTCGCCATGATTTTCTAAAGTCGAAAGGTGCTTAATTATTCTTGACCAACACACATCCTTTATAGACTCCATCAAGTGGAAGAAATTTGGGTAGAACAACAACCATGTTCGGTGTGACCATCAACCTTAGACATTGAAAATTTAGGTGTCCAAGTTGTTCATTCCAAATTCTTCTCCACTCATCGGCCTAGGAAATGAGAGTGGTCGGTCTAGGATCTGGTTGAGGTAGATCACAAAACTTATATATTCCATCTTTTGAGTCGAGAAACCCTCTAGTGAAATCGACCTATCATTCTTTATATCCCTATCAAAGAACCGATTTGGCCAAAACTCAACAATATTACTAGTTTGCATCAATTGGGAAACCAACAATAGATTTTCACTTAGATTAGGGGTACATGATATACATTGAAACAACCCTACCATGTTGACATGGAACATCACCATGACCAACAATATCAAGAGAAAAATCATCAACTAAATAAATCTTACATTCGACATATTTATCCAAGGAGGAGAAAAAATAAGCATCTTTGACCATATGATGAGTGCACCCAGAATGATGAGTGCTCTTTCAAAAAATTATTGTAATAATTTTACTGTCCAAAATAAAGTACTTACAGATATAAGAAAACTTTGCAATAACTAAAACAATAAGTCTTGAAACATGTCAAATAAGTGTCTGTCAATTTAAAGCCTCTTTTGAAATTGTTATTCAAATACAAAGAAATAAGAGTATGAAGAAAGATAATAGATGTGTTATGACAATGATTTTTTACAATCACATAAAGATAGTATTACACAAGAAGGTTAAAAGTTGTCTTGTATGAAAACAATACAACTTCCAAATGAAAAACAAACAAACTGATTACTGATTTTTAAAGTTTGTAAATGCTTACCATTCTTTATATATAAAGTAAACCAAACATCGTCATTTTATAAAAACCTGTAAAATCCCTTAATGTTAGTTTTAACCACTCAATGTTAAATCGATGATACGAGATACTAACCCAGGTTAAGGCCTCTCAAATTCTTTATACATTCACATCCAAGAAATTGAAAATGGACATGAATAGAAAATGTGAAAGTTTTGTTGTTTTCTTAAGATAACATTTATTAATTTACCCATTGAAGGGAAACACCTGTCAATATTCTATTGGTCCTTAATACATTGTGCACTAGCGACTTAAATTTCTCTAACTACCAAACTAACAAAGTAGTGGACTCAATACCAAAAGTGGTATCAAATCTTTGAAAAGTGGTTTTGAAAAGTTTTGAAATTCTTTGATTTGAATAGGAATGCAACACATATATTAAAGGTGGTTTGGTGGTATTGAAGATTTTTGCTCCATTAATTTAGGTTTACTTAGATATCTGGTATTAACCTTCATCGTTGATCTAATTTCCCTTCTAGCCATGTGATCTAAAGGTTGATAAAGTTATAATTTAGTCTTTAATATATATCATGCCTCATTTATTTAATCCTTTAAACATGTGGAAAGTGTTGTTGAATAATATCTAAAAAGGCATGAGATTAACCAATATCCATAGCAATACATCAAACACTTCAGTTAATTTGAAATACGAGAGATTTTTCAATCACATGCAATTTTTGTGACGAGAGGCACTCTACATCCCAATATGGTGGAGATGTTGTCATGTAACATTACATTAAAAAACAATAAAAAATAAAAATAAAAAAAATTACTATATCCACAATATAAAACAATATATTTCTAAGACAAATTTTGCTCCTTTATTGTATGTGTCTAAGCTATATATTTCTTATTTTTCTTTAAAAGAACATTTATTTTTAATTAAAAATTTTAAATAATATAATCAATGTATATTCTTAATTTAACTATTAATTAATATATATAAATATATTATTAATTTATTTATCAAATAATTAAATTTTGATTTTAAAATCATATTGTTACCATAAGAATAATATTTTAAAATCATCCTCGGATGGGGTGCTATTGCGACACACATGGCGCGATGCAGAGGAGAGGCACGACCAGCGAGGCACAGAGCCATGTGACGGGCTCGTGCCATCGCTCGCCACCCCAAACCAACATTAAATTTCCATTACCATGGCGCGGGTAACATTTAATCAGCTCCCTTCTCCCCTCAAGCTTCATTTCATGGCTGGGTTCTCTATGCTTGTCGTCTGTCTCTGCACGGGCTTCAATTGGCATCCCCCTTTGTAGCCTTCGTCTGAGCTAACTAGGATTTGCATGCTCATCACAGCCCTGGTTCGGCTTCCGGATTTCTTCCACTCCCTAGTGCACCTGGCGTCCTTTATTCTCTACACAATGAGACTCATGTCGCGGCCTCGAGGGCGCCCGCGCAGAGGCTCCCCATGGAAACCTCGCCGGCCCTCTGTATCGCCCCATGCTCCTCTCCTTCCATTCATCCTAAGCCAATTCTTCCTTCGCCCCCCGCTATCACTATTTCGCAATTTGACAACCTTTCTATTGTCCCCAGGCTGTCGTCTTCTTCCTCGCACCATCTTCCTGACCCCCCATTGTTTGAGCCTCCTCTTGCACCAATTTCTAACTCTGCTGGGAAGACTGTGGGAGAACCACCTCCGTGCGAGCCTCAGAACACCAAGAACCAGTCCCCGAAATCTTTCCTTGACACACAGCTATGGGACAGCCTGGAAATTCTCTTCGGCCTGGTCTTCGAACTCCGCCAGGGGGTGGAAGATCTTCAATTCCGTCTGCTGGCCATGGATGAAAAGGTAGCAGTCCTTCTCCAGCTCCTTACCTCTCTTCAAGAGGCTTTCCCCTCGGACCTCGCAGGTGCGACTTTGGCAGAGGAACCCGGTGGTGCGACCAACGAGGGGAATGCCTCGGCGCAACGTTCAGCAAGGATTGAGCAGGACCAAGTCATGCACGAGAATATGGCGAAGGAGGTGGTCACAACACATTGCGCGTTGAAGGATACCTCGCCAGTTGTCAACAAGACCGAGGGAAGCGTGGACGCGGGGAAACAGTGGGCCGATCAAGTGGCATATGTTGAGGAGGAGACATGGTCTGAGGCTATTCACGTCACCTGGCCAGGTTATCTGCCAAATGTCTGAGGTCATGAGGGCACTTCAAGTTTCATTAGTTTCTCTACTTTTTAGTTGTTGTCCAGATTAGTTTCAAATAGTTTACTTAGACTATTACACTACTTATGTTTGACTTCCATGCTGACTGGACTGGTTTCCCCTCTGTTGGGGCAGTCCAGTAACTACAACAAGAATATTCTCTGTACGTTGTATCTCTTTTTGGTCTAGGAAGGCCCTTTATATATAATACTACTAACTTACAAAAAAATATATATTTTAAAATCATATAAATTTATATATCTAAATACGCTTTCCACCTCAAGAGATTTGATCCCTCTCGGAACTTGATGGATCCGTGTTTAAGATGGATCTTAAAAAAAATAAAAAAAAATGAACATAACCTATGTTGACTAGTTGGAAAAAATAAACAGAAGAAATATTTCAATATTGGAGATAAATAAAACATGTCAATGTCCACCTTAAGTAAAATAATTTTATATTAACTTTATATATAGAGAGATAGTAATTGAAACTGAAAAGTATAGGTGCTTTATGTTTACCAATATGATGGAGATGCGTAATTCCTTTATTGTTTAGTATGGAGTAAAATATTTTAATATCAACTTTGTGTGTGTGTGTGTGTGTTGAAAGTAAACCAGTATAGATTTATCATAACCCTAGATCTATCAAGTGTCGAGAGGGATCAAATCTCTCGAGGTGAAAACCTCTTTTAGAGTGAAAAACTTGAGGGAAGGTTTGCACCTCAAGATATTTTATTCCTATCGGCGCTTGATAAATATGGGGTTAATATGGATCTACATTGGTCATTTAAAATGAAGTATGAATATTATTGAAGTGGATGAAATTTAATTAATTCATTTTGAGAAAGTCAAAATTAATATTTCAAAAAAAAATCTACTTTGAATAAGATTGTATTTACTGATTTCTTAATGAAGTAAATAATTGATAAGAATAACACAATTTCTTTCAATACTTTTCTTCTAATAATTGTAACATCCCGCTCTTGCACGCCCACATGAGTTGACATGTTCTTTGAGGACACTTGAATGCAAGTAATCCTGTTTGTTATATGATTGTATGTTTCACTTACGAATTATGATGATGATGTTTTGGATATGATGATATGTTATTTGATTATATATGTATCGATCACATGTGATATTGATTGGTTTCTCCTAAGTGTGCAGGAATCTTGGTAGATTGAGGATGTCGATGGCATCGATGACCTCCTTGGACTCTGGATCAAGTAAGAGAGTGGACTATATATGGTTTGAGTATTTATGTTATTTTCATATGTGACATATGGTCAGGTATATTATGATGTGTTTATGGATCGCTAACATGTTTTTTTGATGGATGCAGGTTGAGGATTTCTTGCTAATCAGACTCACATTTGGAGTAAAGGGGTCATGCACAACAACCAAAGATGTTGAGGGAGAGGTGTGGAAGTAGCCATGCCACAACCTACTAGCACTCTCATCGTGTCTCTAAATGTAGGATAATGATTAACTAGTTCGAGAGATCCACAATGTCGTGAGGGTAGATTGAGACAATCACTCAAAAAGATTCTAAGGGGCGTGCAATAAGGCAAGGTCATTATTCCTTAGAGGCCCTTAGTCTCCCACAAGGTCACCTAATAGAGTATTGATTCCAAGGGCGGGCGTCTACCAAAATCAATCAAAAGGTGAGTGGCACCTTTGGAGCACGTAGTGCATCTTGAAGAGCACGTCGCATAAATGAAACTTGAATGAAGGAGAGAGGCACCCTTAGAGCACGTAGTGTGTCTTGAAGGGAAAGTCGTATTTTTTAACACTGGTGAGTCAATGAACCTAGGTACCTAGAAAACAATATCTCATTTTGACCTGGTCAGCCTTAAGATAATTGTTGCATGAGTAAAGTTTAAAAATTATAAAATTTTCCCTTAACAACAATTTTGCTAAGCCTAGTTGAATTTAAAGCCTAGGTCTAAGTAGGACATGAGAACTAAAAATTAATTAAGAAATTAATAAAGGGGGGATGAAGAAAAATGGGGGGTAAAAATAAAATTTGAAAATTAATGGAGGATTAAATTATTTAAAAATATTAATTGTTGTTTATGTGCAAAACTTGCTAAATTCGAACTTAGACAAAAAGGGGAAATTAATTGCAAAAGGGATGTGGAACATAGAAGGAATCTAGTATAGAGAAATTTCCTAAAAATGAACTCAACTAAGCTTTAATAAAGGTGTCAGTCATTAAGGGAATGTGAGGGAATAAAGGGACATCGAGGAGCGTGTTTAGGAATGCTTTTAGGTGGGTGAGGGAAATTGGCAATTTGATTTAATTAATTAAATGAATTTCTGGTGCAACTAAGGGTGTTGGACATATTGTCATTCATGTGTTGTCATTGATGTCAACTGTCATGATAAATTGTTATGATGGCAACATGAATCAGTCATGATCAGTTATACCGTTGGCATTAGTGTCAATATGGCCAATAAGGTCTTTCGTGTAATGAAGGGTCAATGATGGAAAGAGAATGTACACCAATAAGCAAAGCAACAAGGTTAATCTCAGGAGGAAAAGTATACTAAGGATCAACAGAAGAACATCAGCTTAAGGATGAAGTAATTCGTGATTATTGTTGATCACGATAGGATAAACAATGTTCCTGTGATCAAATCTCAAGAGAATTGGCGACTGGTTATCAGTGCATAAAATAAATGCACAAACATTTATTAAATCTCGGGAGAGTTAGCGAATGAAGATAAAATATCAGGAGGGTTAGCGAATTAATATCAAAGATTAGGAGGAAGAGCGAATAAAATGCAGAGAATAGTCGTCCAATCAAGAAATCGACCATGTTGAGAGCACTCATATTACGGACATCGATCATATCAATGACCATGGGCTTGAGGATTGTTGGAGGATCATGATCGTCGGATCTGCAAGCCATCGATGACAGGAATGAATTGCAGGGAGCGAAATTAGAATTAAACTACTTGCTAGTTAAAATCCTGTAATCAGTCTAAATCATAAGATCTCATAGATCCAAATATCTACGACTGCAGTTGATCGAACAAACAATCAGATTAAGTCATATTAAATCATGACCATCCGATGCACAATCGCTAGATCAAAAACATGGATGAATTGCGGAGATCGAAAGGAGAATTAAAAATCACGCTAGTTCCAATCCTGCAATTAGTCAGGACCGTATGATCTTATAGCTTCGAAGATAAACGATTATGGTTGACTCACCAACAGTGCACAACTTTCAATTGCGGAGCTTGGGTGTCGAGTTAAATAACTCGCAAGTTGTGGTTCCACAATCATCGTCGACCGTTAATTTGCTTCGAAGAGTCCACATCAGCCGTTAAATCAAATCAAGTGGAAGGATAGGATAAGAAGGGAAAAAGTTGAGAACTCGATCATCTGAATCTTCGTCAGTAGTCAGATCACCTTAGGTGGAAGGATAGGATAAGCGAGGTAAAGAGGTTGTGAGTTCAAATATCCAAATACCCGACAACCGTTGGACCATCCTAAAGTAGAAATGATGATAAGAAAAGTTGTAGGGTCGTTGGATTTAAACCAAGGCAAAGATGCATCGTAGAATAGATCAAACCGTTGATCTAAGAACATGATCAACAAACATCATTCACTTCGGATATAAAGATGCGAGGAAGTTACGCTCTGTAAAGTTTGATATTTTAAGTTCCCGAAATGCGAATTTTTCGTCATTCGTTGGATCATTCTAAGTGGAACGACAAGATAAGATAGAAACGTTGCACCGTAGATAGATCGATCCATCGATATAAGAACATGATCGACGAACATCATTCACTTCAGATATAAAAAGGCAAGGAGGTTACGCTCCGAAAATTTTGAGATTTGAAATACCCCAAGCCCGGGAATCCAAAATGAATAAGGACCATCGAATTTGGATGACATACGATGACCATTGGATCAGGGTTGTTGGTCAGCAGACCACGTCAACAAGGACACATAGTAGAACACGTCTACAAGGACATGTGGCAGACCACGTCAGAAAGGACACGTGGCAGACCATGTCAGCAAGTACGTGTGGCAGACCACATCAACAAGTACACATGGCATAATCAGATGATGACAAGTGTCAAGAGGAAATTGGCTCGTGCCATGTCAACAAGTGACGTAAGAAAGTTACGTCACTACGGGAGTTTTACTTCGAGATTTTTACCACCAACACTTACCCAAAGTCCCAAAGTCTCGAATGCTGAAGTCTCGAAGTGGACACGAGACATTTGATCTGAAAGATCACTTCAGGAGCATTTTCGGTCGTCGATCTACTACAATGGAAGGATAGTGTAAGTGGAAGTATTAACCGATAGCAAGTGGTCTCCACCAATTATGACTTACTCAGCAAGTGATCACTACAGAGGAAAGAAGGGGTTGAGATTTGAAATCTCCGAAGTCCGGAGACCCGAAAGAGATCTCGACCGTCGATCTGATGTCGAGTGTACTTTCAACCGTTGATCAAAATACAATTGAAGGATAGCATAAGAATAATAGTCAAAGTCCCGAAGTAATTGGTAGTGTAAGCATAATAGCCGAAGTCCCGAAGTAATTGGTGGCCATCCATCTCAATGTTCGATTATGTCTTGGCCGTCGGATTAAGCAAGAAAGCATAAATGTAAGGATCAAATATGACCATTGATATGGTTTCGTGATATGAATAAGAACCGTCTGATCTTTTCGAAAAAATCCATTTCTAGAGATTTGCAAGGTTGTAAAGTCCAGAAGACCCGAAGGGTGAATTCCCGAAGTCTCGTCAGTCGTCCATCCCATAAGAAGATTGAATCGTAACTGTTGATTTTGATAAGCGCTCAAGTGCTCGTTTGGCCTAGTGTCTGATCACCGTTGTTGATCATATGAAATAAGAAATAAAGGCAAAAGATAATATGACGCTTAAATAGATAAGCATGTGGTTCTATGCCTGTGATCATATGAAACTGGTTTGAAGGAAGCGCCTCATACAGGTTTCATTTGATAGTGAGTTACACCAGAACAATACAATGATCGAATATGATCTGTTGGTGAAACGAGAATGCAACAGAAGCATGAGTATGATCTAATGAATCGATCCATGTCTGTGATCAACTCATGAGAACAAATGAACCGATACATAGTCATGATTAAAAGAGAGTTAAATCATGAAAACATGAATAAAGAATAAAAAGGAAAATGATATTAACTAAAGTTTAAGATTATCAATTTAATGAAAAGGTACAATGGTTCAAATATCAAAAGACACAAAGATTCAAATTCACTCCAGTTGGAAGACTATATAAACAAAAAGGAATGGTGAGAATATGGTAGTTGAATTTGTTGAAGTATATATATTTATATATAATGGATTGAATGAAGTTTCATTCTATCAGGTTGGTGCCTGTTTACAAGCTGGGTCTTGTATGAGGATTGGATTCCTCACATCTCAGTTGGATCTGAGATCAATAAGTTGGGACTTGTTATGAGGGTTGGATTCCTCATTTCTCAGTTGGATTTGAGAACTACAAGCTGTGTCTTGTAACAAAGAGTTGGGTCTCTCATAATTGTATGAAGATAATATTCAAAGATTGGTCGTATGTATTCATTCAAGTTAAATAAATAAATAAAGTATTTATTGTTTTATATATATTGATTGAGAAAATGAAATAAATATTTGGTGTTCAGTTAATTTGTGAAAAGTGGAAAATTGTCCTAAAGTTTTGTGACACTGATTCACCCCCCCCCCTCTCAGTGTCAAGTACCCCTTTCAACAAATGGATTAGGTGACAAGTGTACGGGGGAGAATAACATTTATTAAAAAGACTCTAATGTGCATTTTGGCAACTAGTCACTAAGAGAACTCTATAAAATAAATGGTGGAGGAGGGGAATGGATCACGTCTTGTATGCGTAAGGTTATGCCGCCAGATTTTTCTCTTGACTGATTTTTCTTATGGGAGTTGGGATACCCAGCTCGAATAGAGAGTGGTAGCTCAACCTTACGAGGCGAGATGGGAGTTAGCTTTCTATGGTTTGTGTGCATGGCCCCTTTGCGGCTTGGGGGGCTTAGGGGGAAGAAGAGTACCCCTAGTGTTAGTTGGGAGGTATCGGTGAGGTCTTAGCGGTTAGCAAGCGAGAGTGAGTAGGATCAAGCGGGAGCGAGGAGGATCGCCAACAACCGAAGAACATCTGCAAGCCATCAATGGGATTAAGGTACACATGTTTTAAAAGTTTCATTTGTAACAATAGTCTAAATTTGTATGTGGATTGTATGTTGATAAAATTGTAAAAGAATTAAATGTATTGTATTCATTAAAATTCTGCAGATAACTATGTTGGACTTTGGATCCTTAATTTCCAAGTGTGTAGTAGACGAGGTAAAGATTTGGCATTGTTGTGAACTATTGTTTTAACCCTAGTGGACTTTATCCTTGTCCTTCAGATTTCCTCCCTTTGAACTTCTATGCTGCCACAAAAAAATTGTCCTCTTTTTACAATGATTTGCTTGCACAACTAATGACAAGGACTGGTTTTAGATCTGCCAGTTGGAGGTTAATCATCTCGGTCCATGATGGAGATTTTTTATAAATTTTATTAATTGAGCAGTGAAGTATTTTGGTACTATTTTACAACCCTTAACCACGTAAATTTTGGGAATGTCATTGTCCTCGCTACAGGATCGCAACCTATCCAACCCCCTTCAACCTTGTTGGAATATGGGTTAGCTCCCCTTCTCCCGGGATCTATCCTTAAACCTTCGATCCTTTTTCTTGAACCTTTTCGACTTACTTAATTAAGGACACTCCAATGTAGAGAATCTGCATTGGATTTACCAATCGTTTTTGTCTTAGCCTTCGTAGTTTTCTGAAACTCTTCCATCACTTCCTCAATATTGACTCGTTGGTGGTCTAATATTCACCCAACTCGATGACCTTTTATTTCTTGCATAGTGTTAAGAATAAAAAGGAATCTAGTAAGAAATTGTAGTTGTATTATTTTTTTTCAAGAAGAGTCTCAACGTAGGATCGAACTGTGGTTACTTTCACCTCTTACCTCTTGGAGGCGATTGTAAGGGGTTTAATAGTGACCATTGATTTCAGAATTCACAGTTCCACCAGACCCATTTTAAACCTTGCAATCCGGATGCTACCTCCATAGCTCTTTATGTAGCGAATGGTAAATTTTCAACATTGTTTAATGGGGGGGTCTGGGAGGCATTCATTTCATCCTCCAGTATTTCTTCCAGTCCAAGTCGGTCACCCTAAACACTGCCTCAGAAGTTTAGGATTATTTTTTCCCACCCACACACACTCTGTTCTGATACCCTCAACACCTTCCCCTCTAGGTGTGCAACGAGCCTAGGGCACTCTGCTTTCTCCTCGTTTGGTTGAGCTAGTACTTGGCATCCTCCTTGATTTGATGAGGAATGCTTTGCGTTTCCAGAGCCCGCGTTGAAGTATTCTTCCCAAAGATTCTCACCCAGATGTGAGGCATTTAAAATCTGTGACATGCCTCTGCATTTCCTCCTTATATTAAAAAAGTTATATTTCCGTTATTATATTCTGAAACGTGCGATTGACTAATGAATTATGTCTCTAATGCATAGTTGGATTTCGACTTAGTCTTTATATTCCTTATGGTAAATAATTAAGGACTGTAAATTTTGTTATCTGTACCCTTACCATTTCCTCTCTTCAGCGAGATGGCCTCGTTCTTACATTGACACTTGGCGATGCCAGAGTTAATTTTCTTGCCAACCATGGATAGGTGTTACGACAGTCTGTCTGAAGCGAGTTTTTAAGTCCATCTTTAAATCCTTACCTTTTATTTTTTCCTGCATTCTATTCAAATGTCAACGTTTTGTTATTTTTGGCATTGATAGAGAGTTTTCGTCCGCAAGATTGTGAGGTTTCATGGTGTGCCTAAGAGGATCATATCTGATTGAGGATCCGTGTTTATAGGACGATTTTGGACTAGTTTCAAAGAAGCCTTGGGAACCCAACTTAACTTTAGTACCACTTATCACCTAGAGACAGATGGGAAGACCGAACGAACAAACCAAATATTGGAGGACATGTTGCGTATGTATGTGATGGACCAACAAAAGCATTGGGAAGAGTAATTCCCACTGGTAGAATTTTCATACAACAACAGTTATCAAATCACCATTAAGATGGTGCCATTCGAGTTTCTTTATGGGCGACCGTGTCGGACGCCTTTGAGTTGGGATTGGATTGAGGATAGGGTCCTGGTAGGACCATAATAAATTCAAGAAATGGAAGATAAAATGAAAACAATAAGACAAAGGATCAAGGAAGCGCAGGATCGACAGAAGAGTTATATTGATGCGAATCACACTGACCGTAGTTATGAAGTTGGCGATCGAGTCTTCTTGTGGGTGAAACTGTGCAAGAGTTTGATCAAGTTTGGAAAGGGTGTTAAAATATCTCCTAGGTTCATGGGACCTTTCAAGTCCGTGGAAGGGAAGGGGCCCGTGGCCTATCAACTAGCCTTGCCTGATTCTTTGAGGCGTATGCATGATGTTTTTCATGTATCTGTTTTGAGACATTGTGTTAGTGATCCTACACGTGTGATTGACATGAGTTATTTGCAGGTATCGGACGAGGGTGCACTCACAATGGATCCAATACGCATTCTATACCATCACATTTGACAGATACGGTGTCAAACAGACAATCAGGTCAAGGTCTAGTGGTACAATTATAGTCCACACTCGACTACCTAGGAGGATGCATATGATATGCATCAGCAGTTTCCATTTTTGTTTGATAGCTAGACATTTAGATATTGTCAGATACTTTATTTATGCACTTGTATACTATGAAACTTCAGGACAAAGTTTAAAACAAGAGGGGGTGTATGTAACATCCTTCTCTTGCACGCCCACATGACATGACTTATTCTTTGAGGAAAATTGCATGCAAGTGATCCGGTTTATTATATGATTGTTTGTTTGACTTAAGGATTATGATGACGATGTTATGGATATGATGATATGTTATTTGATTATATATATGTATCAACATGTGCTATTGACTAGTTTCTCCTGAGTGTGCAAGACTCTTGAAAGATTGAGGATGTTGATGGCATCGATGACCTCCTTGAACTCCAGATCGAGTGAGGGAGTGGACTATATATGGTTTGAGTATTTATATTATTTTCATATGTGACATATGGCTCGGTATATTATGATGTATTTATAGATCGCTGACATGTTTTGTTGATGGATGCAGGCTGGTGATTGCTTGCTAATCAGACTCACATTTGGATTAAATGGGTCATGCACAACAACCAGAGATCTTGAGGGAGAGGTGTGGTAACAGTCCCGCCACATCATACTAACACTCCCATTGTGGCTCGAACTGCAGGTTAACGATTACCTAGTTCAAGACATCCAAAATGTCGTGGGGGAAAACTGAGAAAGTCACTCACGAAGATTCTAAGGGGTGTACAATAAGGAAGGTTCCTTATTCCTTAGAGGCCCTTAGTCTCCCACAAGGTCACTTGACGGAGTATTGACTCCAAGGTCGGACGTCTACCAAAATCAGTCAAAAGGTGAGTGGCACCCTTGGAACACGCAGTGCATCTTGAAGGGCACATCGCATAAATGAAACTTGAATGAAGGGGAGTGGACTTCTTGGTATGCACTGATGCATCCAAGGAAGGCTTAGGCGGAGTATTGATGCAAGACAGTTGAGTGATCGCTTACATCTCGAGAAAGTTAAGAAGGTATGAGGATAACTACACGACACACAACTTGGAGTTATTATCTATTGTGTATGCCCTGCGAGTGTGGAGACACTACCTAATTGGATGAAAATTCAAACTAAAAATGGACCGTTGTGGTTTACAACACATTTTTACGCAAAGCGACTTGAATGTGCGACAGAGGCGTTGGTTGGAACTGCTTAGAAAGTACGATTTCGAGATTACCTACATAAAAGGAACAATGAGCAGGGTGGTTGATGTGTTGAGTCGGAGACCACTCATATTTTTGGTTTGATACCTCTTCAGATGAATCTACGTGAAAAGATTCTAACTTTATAGTGCGGCGATGAATGGTATAAGGACGTTAAGGAATTTATCGGAAAAAACACCATGTTGGTACCAAAATTTGATGGATTTATAGTGGACAACGACAGATTAATGAGATATAATAATTGGATTTACATACCACCCAACGATGAATTTAGAAGTTTGATCTTAAACGAAGCTCATAGAGCAATGTACATGGTTCATCAAGGAGTCACGAAAATGAGGGCAGATCTTAAACCCTTATTCTTCTAGAAAGGAATGAAGGTAGACATAGTCAACGACATCGAAAGATGTCTAGAATGTCAGCAAGTGAAGGATGAACATAGACATCCAATAGGATTACTATAGCCACACATTATTCTGGAATCGAAATGGGAGGTCATTTCGATGGACTTCATTTTTGGATTGTCGTTGAGGAAAAGGCGACATGACTCGATTTTCATGGTAGTTGACACTCTGACGAAGAGTGGTCATTTTATCCCTATGCGTATGACGTATCAGGTGCTAGACATAGCTAGAGTTTTCATCCGCAATATTGTGAGGTTTCATGGTGTGCCGAAGAGGATCATATCCGATCGAGGATCCATGTTTACAGGACGATTTTGGACTAGTTTCCAAGAAGCCTTGGGAACCCAACTTAACTTTAGTACCACTTATCACCTAGAGATAGACGAGAAGACCGAATGAACAAACCAAATATTAGAGGACATGTTGCATATGTATGTGATGGACCAACAAAAGCATTGAGAAAAGTTCTTCCCACTGGTAGAATTTTCATACAACAACAGTTATCAAATCACCATTAAGATGGTTCCATTCGAGTTTCTTTATGGGAGACCATGTCGGACGCCTTTGAGTTGGGATTGGCTTGAGGATAGGGTCCTAGTAGGACTAGAAGCGATCCAAGAAAAGGAAGATCAAATGCAAACAATAAGACAAAGGATCAAGGAAGCGCATGATTGATAGAAGAGTTATGTTGATGCGCATCACACTGACCGTAGTTATGAAGTTGGCGATCGAGTCTTCTTGCGGGTGAAACTGTGCAAGAGTTCGATCAAGTTTGGAAAGGGTGCTAAAATCTCTCCTAGGTTCGTGGGACCTTTTGAGGCTATCGAAAGGAAGGGGCCCGTGGCCTATCGACTAGCCTTGCCTAATTCTTTGAGGCATATGCATGATGTTTTTCATGTATCTGTTTGAGACATTATGTTTGTGATCTGACACATGTGATTGACATGATTTCTTTGTAGGTATCAGATGAAGGTGCACTCACAGCAGAGCCAATACACATTCTGGACCATAGCATTCGACAGATACGACGTCGAACATTCGATCAGGTCAAGGTCCAGTGGTACAATTATAGTCCACACTCGACTACCTGGGAGGACACATATGATATGCATTAGTAGTTTCCATTTTTGTTTGATAGCTAGACATTTAGATATTGTCAGATACTTTATTTATGCACTTGTATACTATGAAACTTCGGGACAAAGTTTAAAACAAGAGGGGGTGTATGTAACATCCTGCTCTTACGCGCCAACATGACTTGACTTATTCTTTGAGGACAATTGCATGCAAGTGATCCGGTTTATTATATGATTGTTTGTTTCACTTAAGGATTATGATGACGATGTTCTGGATATGATGATATGTTATTTGATTATATATATGTATCGACATGTGTTATTGACTGGTTTCTCCTGAGTGTGCAAGACTCTTGAAAGATTGAGGATGTTGATGGCATCGATGACCTCCTTGAACTCCAGATCGAGTGAGGGAGTGGACTGTATATGGTTTGAGTATTTATATTATTTTCATATGTGACACATGACTCGGTATATTATGATTTGTTTATGGATCGCTGACATGTTTCATTGATGGATGCAAGATGGTGATTGCTTGCTAATCAGACTCACATTTGGATTAAATGGGTCACACACAACAACCAGAGATATTGAGGGAGAGGTGTGGCAACAATCATGCCACATCGTACTAGCACTCCCACTATGACTCGAACTGCAGGTTAACGATTACCTGGTTCGAGAGATCCAAGATGTCGTGAGGGCAAACTGAGACATTCACTCATGAAGATTCTAAGGGGCGTTCAATAAGGAAGGTTCCTTATTCTTTAGAGGCCCTTAGTCTCCCATAAGGTCGCTTGACGGAGTATTGACTCCAAGGTCAAATGTCTACCAAAATCAGTCGAAAGGTGAGTGGCACCCTTGGAGCATGTAGTGCATCTTGAAGGGCACATCGCATAAATGAAACTTGAATGAAGACGAGTGGCACCCTTAGAGAATGTAGTGCGTCTTGAAGGAAACGTCGTGATTTTTAACACTGGTGAGTCAATGAACTTAGGTACCTAGAAAACAATATCTCATTTTGACCTGGTCAACCTTAAGATAATTGTTGCATGAGTAAAGTTTAAAAATTACAAAATTTTCCCTTAAAATGAATTTTGCTAAGCCTAGTTGAATTTAAATCCTAGGTCTAAGTAGGACATGAGAACTAAAAATTAATTAAGCAATTCATAAAGGGGGGGTGAAAAAAAATGGGGGGTAAAAGTTAAATTTAAAAATTAATGGAGGATTAAATTATTTAAAAAGATTAATTGTTGTTTATGTGCAAAACTTGTATAGAGAACTTTCCTAAAAATGAACTCAACTAAGCTTTAAGAAAGGCGTCAGTCATTAAGGGAATGTGAGGGAATAAAGGGACATCGAGGAGCGTTTTTAAGAACTCTTTTAGGCGGGTGAGGGAAATTGACAATTTAATTTAATTAATTAAATGAATTTTTGGTGCATCTAAGGGATCAAATGACAAGAGTACGGGGGAGAATTTTCCTAATAAAATTTATTAAAAAGAATCTAAAGTGCATTTTGGAAACTAGTCACTAAGAGAACTATATAAAATAAATGGCGAAGGAGAGGAATGGATCACATCTGATATGCGTATGTTTATGCTGCCAGATTTTTCTCTTGACTGATTTTTCTTGTGGGAGTTGGGATACCAAGCTTGAATAGAGAGTGGTAGCTCAACCTTGCGAGGAGCGCTGGGAACTAGATTTCTATGGTTTGTGTGCATGGTCCCTTTGCGGCTTTGGGGGCTCACGAGGAAGAAGAGTACCCCTAGCATTGGTTGGGAGGTACCAGTGAGGTCTCAGCTGTTAGCAAGCGAGAGTGAGGAGGATCAAGCAGGAGCGAGGAGGATCGCTAGCAGTAGAAGAACATCCACAAGCCATCAGTCGAATTACGGTACACATGTTTTAAAAGTTGCATTTGTAACATTAGTCTAAATTTGTATGTGGACTGTATGCTGATAAAATTGTAATAGAATTAAATGTATTGTATTCATTAAAATTCTGCAGAAAACTATGTTGGAATTTGGATCCTTAATTTGCAAGTCTGTGACAGGTGTGTAGTAGATGAGGTAAAAAGTTTTGCGTTGTTGTGAACTACTGTTTTAACCCTGGTGGACTTTATCCTTGTCCTTCATATTTCCTCCCTTTGAAATTCTATGCTGCCACTGAAAATGTGTCCTCTTTTTACAATGATTTGCTTACACAACTAATGATAAGGACTTGTTTTAGATCTGTCACTTGGAGGTTAATCATCTCGGTCCATGATGGAAAATTTTTATAAATTTTTTAATTGAGCGGTGAAGTATTTTGGTATTGTTTTACAACCCTTGACCACAAAATTTTTGGGAATGTCATTTTCCTCGCTACAGGATTGCGACCTATCTAACCCCCTTCAACCTTGCTGGACTCCGAGTTACCCCCCCTTGTCCCAAGATTGATCCTTAAAACTTCGTGCCTTTTTCCTGAACCTTTTCGACTTACTTAATTAAGGACACTCCAACGCATAGCATCTGCATTGGATTTACCAGTCGTTTATGTCTCAGCCTTTGCAGTTTTCTGAAACTCTTCCATCACTTCCTCAATATTGACTCATTGGTGGTATGTTATTCACCTAGCTCGATGACCTTTTATTTCTCTCATAGTGTTAAGAATAAAAAGGAATGTAGTAAGAAATTGTAGTTGTATTGTTTTTTTTCAAAAATAGTTTCAGTGTAGGATCGAACTGTGGTTAATTTCACCTCTTACCTCTTGGAGGTGATTGGAAGGGGTTTAATGGAGACCATCGATTTCAGAATTCACAATTCCACCAAACCCGTTTTAAACCTTCCAATCTGGATGCTGCCTCCATAGTTCTTTCTGTAGCTTAATGGCAGGTAGCGTCTCAATCGAATGCATGTCTTGAGTGGAGAAATCTACTTCTGATGTTTGCTTAGATAAGGAATGGATCGATGATTTCCTTTCTGCATTGATTTTTTATGGTCGAAAAATGATTATGTCTATCGTTAATTGCGTTCTCTTATGAATGTTAGGCATTGGATGCTCGAGTGGTTAGATTAGTTATTTATAGTTATTGGTCTTAAATTAACGCATCTCCATAACGAGACTGCAAATTTTCTTGTTTTACTTAATTCATATTAAATTAGCACAACTTTATTAATGGTAGTGGTTGCATTTAACATTGATACAAGAATCTTAAGTGTTCAATTCTAATTTTTAATAGTTAGTCTTGCCAACCCATGAACTTTTAGTAAGTTTTAAATGTTGGTTAGTTTTAGAATGAAATGAATAGCTTTATTGATTACAAAAATTTAGTGAGTACATTGAACATTTTTAAATGTAGTGGTTGGTATGGAACATTTGTACAAGTCAATGATGTGGATGTATTGGACATTTTAGAAGGGAATTTTTAAAACTGATTATTAATTTACTTATAAAATGTTACTGTTGTATCGGACAATTGCATAAGTATCCTAACAATTGTTGTGGTTCCGATTCGACATATTACATGGATATCCTTATAAATATTGTGGTTAGCATAAGAAAATTTATGTATGTAATCTTTGTTGGTTAAGTACCTTGTTCTTAGAATATTTGGGTAGGAAATATATTGACAACCTTAAGGATTGATCGTTTCATTATTTATTATCATCGCGCAGATATGCAAGTTGGCAATTCATTATGCCATTGTACAAAGAATAAAGTCCCTTATCTTAATCCATTTAGTTTAGAACCTTCTTATTATTCAAGTAAGCTATCGATTGAAATTATGGATTGTGGAATCTTGCAAGTAGTTAAACTTGCGTCACTTTATATCCATATCTAAATGAGTGTTGTCTTATTGCTCCAAGCCTGATGAGCTAATATGCTTTTCCTTGTTTATGTGTCTTTATCCTTTGTTGATTCATGATTGTGTTGTTATTTATTTCAGTGATGAGTAGCGGGTGACGGGGTTACCTTGCGTTGTTTTTCATTATGATATCCTCAAGTCGTGTTGCTAGGATTTGATAGTTGAAATTGTTTTCCTAATTCTAAAAATAAATAAAAATTACATAATGTACATCGATGTTGTGTCATAGCGGTCGAGACCGTTACAATAATTTCGTTGTTCAAAATAAAATACATAATTTGTATATTTACATATATAAAAAAAACTTTGGAATAACCAAAACAATAAGCCCTAAAACATGTCAAATAAGTTTGTGTCAATTTAAAGTCTCTTTTGAAATTGTTTTTCAAATAAAAAAAAAAAATCTAAAAAAAGAAGATGTATCATGACAATGACCTTTTACAGCCACTTAAAACTATTACTATAATACTATATTATAAAGTTACAAGTCCAACTGAAAAAAAAAAAAAAAAAATTTCAAAGTTTGTAAATTTTAGCATTCTTTATATAGAAAAGAGAATATGCAAAGTTACAACTCCTTTACTTTGCAAAGGACCTAGTAAAACATGAGAACTTCCCATTGAAAATTGACATCCATATGTTACAATGTAAAACATCAAAACTTGTCCAGATCTTGAAAATGACCATCATTTTTTGATATACTAGAACTAGCCCATTCTTAACAGAAAGTCAAATATTACATATGTTTTTTCCTACTAAAAAAACAAAGTTTCCTAAAAAAAAAATCATCTACACAAGAAAATTATGTAGAAGTTGATGCAAATTGGTATTAGCAAGCACTATTTATGGTCTATCATCAACAAGAAAAAGATACAATTTTGTAAAAGTTGATGTAAATTGGCATTAGTGAGAACTATTTTTGGTCATGCAACAGATAACTACAAGATGCAATTATGTAGAAGTTGATGCAAATTCCAATTAGGAGGCACCATTTCTTCTTTTTTAAGCATAGTAAAAAAACTTGCAAAATGTAAGTTAGAACAATTGTTCATGCCATTGATGAATAACCAAAGTTAGTAATTAAAGTTTTCATGATCATAAACAGACTTGTTTGTTTTACCTTTCTCTTTTCATCATGCATGTACTACTAGATTGCCTTCATTTAGTGTAAATTTACTCTACACTTGAAACATGACAACACATGTATGAGATACATCTCTTGGTGATTTTGGTACTTGGTTGAGGTACACCATTGATAGTACTTTCTTAATATATCCTATGGTATATGGTGTATGGCATGATTGAGTGATATGGTATATTGTTGAGATACATTGTTGGTACATGGTATGGTACAGGTGTTGATATACATGGTTGATACATGGTATGGTACAAGATTGGTACTTGGCATACATGGTTGATGGTTGAGGCATATGGTACAGGTTGAGGTGCATGGTTGATGCACGGTTTGGTACAGGTGTTGGTGGATGGTTGATTCATAGTTTGGTACAAGTGTTGGTGCATGGTTGATGCATGGTTTGGTATAGGTTTTAGTGCATAGTTGATGCACGGTTTGGTATATGTGTTGGTGCATGGTTGATGCACTTGTTTTGGTACATGTTTGTTGAGGAAAAGGTATAAAGAACCTTACTCAATCATTTTCAGATCTTGCCTGGCTAAAACAAGATAGTTGGGAATGTCACCCGGGATTTATATCCTCAAAAATATTCAGTCAATCCACAAGTATTAATTACAAAGGATTAAGGTTGATTTTTTGTTTGGTATATTCACTCAATCCACAAGTATCAAGTACAAAGGATTAAGGATGATTTTTTGTTTTGTATATGTGACAATATAAAAACAAAATTAAACAAAGTTACATGAGCTTATACAAATTTTACATTGAAGTAAACATGGAGACAAAAGAGAAAGTAAGAACCAAGTCATGAAAACACATGTATGAGACATAACAATAATACGATTTTATTTAATTCTGAGATACAAAACTGTATTTCTCTTTTACAAACCCTTGCGAGGGTATGGACCAAAGTCATATTTAGAAGTCTCTGATGGGCACCATACAAAAAGACCCTGATAGTGAAATAAAACTAAAACTAATGATCTGGATCATCTTTCCACAAAATGATGTCACTTGACTCTGCAAGATATTCTTTATCATCCATGAAAATCAATTCATAAACCAACAAGAATACACAGATTATCAAAGATAAATCAAACACCTTTAAAACAAGCTATTGAAATGTATGATTCAGTTTTGAATCCTGTTGCCTTCAATAAGACCCTGTTGTCATCAAGAGGATTAGGCTTTCAAGTAGACTCAGAAATGAATGAAAACTGAAGCTATCTCACTAACTAGAGAGAAAACCTTAGTTTTGTAGTTCCCCTTCTATTTTCTCCCCTTTGTCTCCTCATCTTATTGATCCTTTATTCTTTCTCAATAAGTTGAGGTAGTTCAACTATTTTCTTTAGTTAATCCAAATTAGATTAACTAATTAATTTGAGATAAATAATTAATAATAATATATAAATAAGGGTCTAATTAATAATAATTAAATAGGTGGGACCCCTTGTGACTCCCATTATTTTCTTTGATAATCATCAAATATAAAGTACAAAATTAATCATTTGAATCACATAACACCCTTGTAACTCCCATGCTCATCATTTAAATCGAATATTAAATATCATAAAAAATATGACCATATCCAAAAAATAGTATATCCATGCTATCCCAAAAAAAATGCCTAAATAAAAGCTTGTTGTCCAAAACTTGGTCAAAGTAAGGAAAAAATGTCTCCATCATAAAACAACACAATAATCATCAAAATCCATATTTTTTGTGTGAGGCATTTTTCCTCTTCTCACTACTGTCCTCTCTTGACTTTTCTGTGACAACCTGTGGTTGGTTAGACCCTCAAGGATGCATTGATACGTGTGGAGGAACATGAATGGTAGGAAAGTTCTGAGGAGGTTGAAATGGGGGTCTTTCAGGTCGGGGGTTCTATTATTCCGGCCATTACTGCCCCTGCTGAAAAAACTCACCCTGTAGCAATATTAACTAGTCATGAAAAGTTCTTAATAACCCATACATGAAAATCCACTTAAATAAATCAATAGTTGGCTCTATTATTTACCACAAAACCCATGCAATTCATCCATAAAATTTTCATTGATCAATTTCCATATGAACAGGGGATTGATAGGGTCATTAAGAGTATGGGGGGTTTGTATTGTGCATAAAATAATATCATGGAGGAGGAAATATTCATGAATATTGTTCAAGCAAAGAATAAAACAATCAAACCATGTATACAACCAGCTCCTAGAATACCAATAATCAATTAACTTCCACATCATTTCTTTTATTTCCATACAAACTTTTCCTTAAAAATGAGTAACAACAAAATAGGGAGTGTAAAAATGTAATTGGTATAAGAAGGGGAGTGTATTTTGTGTAAAATGGTATAATGGAAGGGACTCCCATGGATATTGTTCTATTATATATCAAACAATGCAATTTCCAACATTAAAATTCAAACCCCTTTACTGTTTCAAAATGGAAACTCATCACTTTGTTTTCAAAATTCCAGAACTGATGTTTCACTTCAAGGATGTTCATTTGCATTTAGAAGTTTCATTGCACAGGAATCATTTCATGATTTTTTCCCAATAAACATTCAATAGTAATAACACAGTTGACACACAATAGGGTCAAGGAGACACAACATTCCAACCATCACAATAATCACCACCAACAGTCGAAGAAATGGACAGATTGTGGCCCACGACATTAATACCAGTATTAAAATCTCAATTGATACTTCAAATAACAATGCTTCTAAATTCCATTTCATTATGGTTTACAAGACTCATTCAATGCATATATAATTCATCCATAGAGGTACTCTTTTCATATGGAAACAACACTCTGCAAGTTGTATCCTTCAAACAATGACTTTGTAACGCTCTCATCACCCAAATATTTCCACAGGGTAGACTATATCTCTTTTTCTTTCAAAAAAATAAATAAGCTTGGCACTCTTTCTAACATTACACAGTAAACAAATGGACAAAACCCATGACTAAAAAGAGCACGGACATCGTCTTTATTAAATTATGGGTTGGCCACTTCCCTGATGTTTTCTTCAAATACAAGGTTCGATATATAATCATCAACAGGGATGCAGTATAGGAGGACGAGCTGACCAATAGTTTGATGGTTTGGCCAAAGGAATATCTTCAACAGTCTAGCACCACCATAAGTTTCCATAATTGTATTTACAGAGTTTATACAAAGGCACGGGCATCATAGCCATGAAATCCACACAATTAAATGACAAGGAGAGTATAAAAATAATCCAAAGGTTGCGAACATTGGTACCATTCTTATCAAACAGAGAGGAACCACCAAATAAAACCAGAGGCAAGGCAGGCCCGAAAAATTCCAAACAATATCTTTTTTTCATAAGTAAAGAAATATAGAAAATATAGTTTTGTCAACAATAGGGGACACCCACACCATTTTAAACTACAAATAATTCACATATAAATGCCACAGAGACCAACTTTTCAATAATCCATACATAGTTGAAAATCCCATATATCGTAAAATTTGGAAATGCACAGACAATGAGCAAACTCAAGAGCCAACTTTTGACTTAATTAAAGAGCAGAGCAAAAAATTCATGGATGGGGCAGCAAGAAACCTCATACCTAGGTGTAAAATTGCCAAGGAGAATAGACCAAGTCTAAAAACCTCTTCCATGGTTGAACAAAGTGGAGCAGCAACAACCAACAAAAGGCCAAATGTGAAATGGAAAGGGTGGCGGTCTTGAGGTAGGTTATATTGACGTGCAATTATTGCACATCATATCTACACTTACACATTCAACCATATCTAGTACAAGCAAGCTAGCCATTCATCGCATAACCCACTAACAATTAATTGCAAGATTGATACACCACCATTTCCCTAAGTCTCAAACTTAACAATTGTGACAACCTTTGTTTAAAACTCCAATGTGACATATATCAAAGCTTGCTAGGGATACCATGTCCCAAACTTTAAACGTCCAATTCAAATAATGCGCACAACCCCCGTAACATGAAATCAAGGTAATCACCACACCATATATCGCATACAACTTGAAACATGGAGTTTAGATCTTTTATCAAACTAAATGTAGCATAATAACACTTGTGAGGGTTATATAAAGACACCATCATTTCTCCTTTAATCACATCGCCCATAACATCGTTTGATCAATTATTTCGATAGCAACTTAAAAGAAAATAAATTGTAGAGCTCATCTCACAACCAAGTCATAAGTTGTAATGACCCTGCCATTACGACAACCAAGCAACGTACAATAGGTCAATTTTTTTTTTTTGAAGACTGTGTTAGGAAAATTAAAACATCCTAATAAATAGTCAACATCGTTGACACATCAATCACATATATTAACGAAACAACAATAATGCATTAATAATCTAATATGACACATTGCCGACACCTCGTCACCATGAACCATGATACGCACATCAATGTATTAACATATTAATTAACAACAACCCAACATCATTGCATTCTACCATTAAAAACGACGCATAACAGTACAAATCTTAAACATTCAACGCATCTCATAAGGACCATCATCAAATATCACTAAGAAAACATACGATACCATAACGAATCATAAGGATCATAAAGATAATCACAAGAAACACATAACATACTACCATCCCAACCTACCCTGCAAGGTTAGGACCTCCAGGACACATAAGAAACGCTCAAGCCCAGGTTCCAATTGATTTTAACCATTTAAGGTCTCAAGACTGGCAACTGTTCTGAGCAACAAGGAGGTGTCTACATCCCACTAGCACAATCATAGCCAAGCAACTAGCTAAAACAATAGCATCAACGAACATTCATTCATGAATCCATCAATCCCAAATCATCAAATAATCCATGGTGCAAGAGTAATCATTATTGTTATTATTCATATATCAACATTTACATATTCGCTGCGCGCAAGAGTAAACAATTCTAGAACATTCATATGCCAACTTAAGCAAAGGCGTGAAATAAATCTAGTCACTAACTTAGCCGTATCTAATAAATTCATGACGCAAGATTAATTAACATAAAAATTCAAGGTGCAAGAGAATAATGACGATGCAAACACACACCCACTTAAATTAAGGCGCTCAAGTAAATTTTATTACTAAACTAATCATGAATCACCATTAAAGAAATGTGTGCAAGTATTCAAGGATAACCCATTGTACATCCAACATTACCCCAATGTGCAATAAATCCAATTATTAAATCACAGCTAAAAAAATGGAGCAAGGTAACCATTCATTAAATCCTTATGGTGCCAAGTAACTACACACACATAGCTATGTATATCATGGCACAATTAATTATCAATTAAAATAAGGCGCAGACGAAATAATCAATCAATCCATTTGATATTAACACAATTAAGGGCACGATAAAATCTAGTTGTGCAATCAAACCTACATCATCATGATGGTGCGCAATAGAATCTAATTACTCAACAATCGTTCTTAATCATCAGTTTCGAGGTGCGGCCGAAGGTTCTAATACAATCCTAACATCAATATAAGCACGCAAATACCATTTGTGGAACCTTCCAAAAGTGTATCATTAACTACCTGTATCACGATGAAAACTCAATTAACCCCTAAGGACACTCCCCGATAGTTCACTCTAAAGGACATTTATTAGACGATTATCTTCAAAGGCAACTATGACTAGTCCAACAATTTAACAACTAGACCATCCCTAAATGAGAATTATTGAAAGTTTCAAGTAGAAAAAGTTGCATTAGGAGAATTTGTGCCAACGAAAGTCTACTTATCAAGAACTTGTGCCACTTACAAACCTAGGTTTAAGCTCTTGTTGGGTCATAAGACCAAATCCATAGATGTTCAAGGTAATTCTTTTAGGGAACAAGGAGCAAGTCATTAGCACCAACTTCAATCTATCAAGTAACTTGAGTTAAGTTGTTAATTTCATTAAGAGGAAAACGTCATGAGAACTCTATCCTCAACTAGGGTGTGCCTATATTAACTAAATCAAGTGTTACCTAAAGAGTAACATTGTCAGTTACATTCATTTTTTTACCGAGACCCTGCTCGTTAAAAAATTCTTGTAGCGATGTACCCGTATTAACTTTAAGAGAGAGAGAGAGAGAGAGAGAGAGATTCCCTTTCCCAATCAAATTCGATTAAATTACTGAAGGACACCATTAAAACCTTATGCCTTAAGAATGGGGGTGTCCATTCAAGTCTCTGAAGTTAAGCAATGGAGGAGTAAGTTTTAATTTTGAGAGAAGAGCCAAAGGTTAAGGTATTCCAAACTACTTACATAGACAATGACATTGTGAATTCTCCCGCCAATGCAGCTCGCTTACGCTAGGACTGTTCCCCTACTTACAAAGGATAAAGGCAATGTTATAAACAACTCAACTTACTATCACTCAAATAACAGAATCTAAATTTGATAGTTAATGGAGAAGCATAACAATATATCCTAACAGATTTGATTAGCGAAGTGAATAATCTACTGATTTGATTAGCAAATCGCGGAGTAGGCTCATGCAAAACGTTGGACAAGGAAAGGAACTTCGCTGAGGAAGAGCGCCCCAGAACATTGATCTGTCAAGCAAGGAGAAGGGAGAGGGGCACGCTCATCAAGGTTTGACCGGCTCAAATCCAAAACGACTGTACTGTCAATCCATATTTCCTTCAACTCAACGTTTAAGAAGTTGTCGAGAAGATAAAAAATGAAATACATAGAAACGGATAATCCTTTTACCACACAGAGGGAAAAATGACAAAGAAGGAAGACGTCTGTACACATCGATCCCAGCCATCTACCCATACCTATATTCACCAACTACCCATGATATGTCAACGGTAAGGGATCCGATCGTAACTCTCATGCACTAATATCTGGTTGACAAAATCACATTCAAACTTAAGATGTAGAATTTACCAGGTGTAGAATTGACACGCAGGCCCAGATTTCTTCCGATCATGGGAAGGAGGAGGATTCCTATCCCGACTAGATTTCAAACAATTCTGTCTGCCCAAAGAATTTGTTGTCAATAAAAAAAATACATGGGTAACTCGCGAATGATAGGCATCACCTTTTTTATTTATTATATTTTATTTCTGCAAAGATCATGAGAAGGGAAATCTGGGTGTTGGTAAGGGAAGCTTGTTAACTACTATTTAGACCAGGATTCCTTCCCCAAGTGTTTAAGACGGCCTGGGTGACTAGGATGTCTTGGATCGACTAGAGGATAAGGATGACGTTCAAATGCAATGCGGGTCTAATTTCCTTCCATCACCAGTTGCGGTAATATGACCCGAACTCGACCCAAGAGGATTTCAATCTGGAAGGATCAAGGTTCTGAGATTATTACAGTGACCCCGAGATTTAAATTTTAATATTCAACAATACTAGAAGCTTCAAATTATTTAACCGACAACTAATGCGTATGTTAAGTAGATAAACTTGTCTCAATGAAACCGATGCATACATTCCCAATTTACAGCAAATTAAATCTAATTACATAAAGGAGTGATGATCTACTCCGACGTTTAATCTATACACATAAAAATTTAAGCAACGTTGAATAATACAATGATAAATTCTGAACCTTCCATCCGAATTTAAATTATTGAATATCAGTGGTCAATAACATACAATAAATTCAACAATAACAATACAAGTATAAACTTTAAATGTTGCTGCTCTCCATTCGATCTCATGTTTTCCAATTGATGATACTTCACCGGTACCTCCCAGCTAACGTTAGGGGTACTCTTCTTCTCCCTTAGCCCCCTGAGCTGCAAAGGGGCTAAGCATGAACACCACCAGAAAAATCTATCTCATAGCCCGCCCCGCAAGGTAAAGCTACCCTCCCTATTTGAGCTGGGAATCCCAACTCCCACAAGAAAAATCAATCAAGAAAAAATCTTGCACTGTAACCTTACGCATACCATTTGTCCTCCATTCTTCTCCTCAGCCATTTCCTTTATATAATTTTTTCTTAGTGACAGATTCCATTTGCTCATTTAATTCGTTTATTTAATAAGTTAATTATGAATTATTTCCTCCATCCACTTGTCACTTGTTCCCTTAGTTGCACTAATAAATCCATAATCTAATTAATTTAAATGTCAATTTCCCTCACCCCTCTTAAAAGAACTCCTATAATTACTCCTATTTGTCCCTTTATTCCCTCTATTTCCCATTATGACCACGTCTTTCTAAAATGAAGTCGATTTAAGATAGGGAACATTCCTTAGTTAAACTATACTTTAGATTCCCTTCCAAGCCTACACATTATTTTATGTTTTATTCCCTTCTTAAATTTAATTTCTAATTTGGTATTTTATGCACACATGTGTATTGAATTGCTCTTTAGATTTATTTTAATTTCATTGATTTCCTAGATTGATTTAATTTACCCCTCATTAATTATTTTATAATATTTGTTTTTTCCCTTCCAGTAACCTAGACTTAGGCTTAGTTAGATTTTTTTTTTAAATCAAAATCTTAGATGATTAGAGACTATAATTAATAAATTCAGTCTATAATGAATTAATCAATTTATTGATTTAGCCGTGTTCAAGATTTTACAAAGTTTAACATTTGCTCAGTTTTCTAGGCCACCTAGATTCATTGACTCACCTTTGTTTAAAATCACGACGTGCCCTTCAAGATACACTATGTGCTCCAAGGGTGCCACTCTCCTTTATTCACATTTCATTTATGCGATGTGGCCTTCAATATGCACTACATGCTCCAAGGGTGCCACTCACCTTTTGAATGATTTTAGTAGGCGTCCAACCCTTGGAGTCAATACTCTATCAGGGGACCTTGTGGGAGACTAAGGTCCTCTAAGGTATAAGGACCATGCCTTATTGTGCACCCCTTAGAATCTTCGTGAGCGACTGTCTCAGTCTTCTCTCATGGCATCGTAGATCTTTCGAACTAGGTAATCGTTAACCTATAGTTCAAGTCATGGTGGAAGTGCTAGTAGGCTATGGCAGGGTTGCTTCCACACCTCTCCCTTAATATCTATGGTTGTTGTGCATGGCCCCTTTACTGCTAATGTAAGTTTGATTAGCAAGTAATCGTCAGCCTGCATCCATCAACCCAACTTGTCAGCGATCCATAAACAACATCATAATATACCCAGTCATATGTCACATACGAAAATAACATAAATACTCAAACTATATATAGTCCACTCCCTAACTCAATCCATATTCCAAGGAGGTTCATTGATGCCATCGACATCCTCAATCTATGAAGTGTCTTTCACACTCAGGAGAAACCCGTCAATAACACCTGTCTTTACATAGATATCAAATAACATAACATCATAATCCATAAGCATCATCATCAGAATCCATAGGTGAAACAGACAACCATATACTAAACCGGATCACTTGCACAGAAGTGTCCTCAAGGAATAAGTCACATCAGGTGCGTGCAAGAGAGGGATGGTGCATACACCCCCTCTTGTTTTAAACTTTGTCCTGAACTTTCACAGTATACAAGTGCAGAAATAAAGTATCTGACAACCTCTAAATGTCTAGCTATTAAAAAAAAATGGAAATTGTTGGCGCATATCATATGTGTTGGATCACCAACATAAAGTCGCAACCAGATACAAGAAGAACATCATACAACACCTCAAATAATGAAGCACGGGTAGTTGATAGGCCAATCTTCATAATTACGGTCAACGTGATGCGGATTGACAAACCCTTCTTCCAATCTTGCGCTTCTTCCATCCCTTTTTCTTATCGTTTATAATTGTTCTTCCAATTATTGGATCGGTTCTGGTCCTACTAGGACCCCGTCCTCGATTTGATCCCAGCTCAAAGGCATCCAACATGGTCGCTCATAGAGAAACTCAACAGTGCCATCTGTTAGCACTCTGTAAATCCGCTCGACTAATAAGAAGGCAACAGAGGTAACTTTTCCAGCCAACTTTGAGACCCAAAACTAGCCTTTCAGATCTGGAGTGGGCTCTCTCGGGAGACTTTGTCTCAATATAGGATATGGCTTTAAATGTCAGCTAGATTTAACACTATCAAATAATATGTTTTGGTTCTATTGGCACGAGAGAGTAAGACCTTGGGATATGGATTCGATTTAAGAGAACGATGGAAACAAATGACTTGGTGACTGAACTTGAGACGATAAAGGCTAAGAGAGCAACAATCTTTAGTTAAAATCATTGTGTGTGGTGAGGAGAAAACACATGAAGTAACTCGAAGCACCACTAAGGATGAATTCATAATTAACTTTAGAAGAAACATGTTTTGTCTAAATGGCATGAACAAGGGGCGCTGCGTGATGAATCCCAGGTTTGAAATTTCATTCTGATTCAGACAGAAAAAATATATCAACAAATAAAACAGGAAGTATGTACACAAATAAAGGAAACAATACATCCAACTGCTACAATTAGAATCTTTTCATCAAAGCTTCAAGACTTTTGCATTAAATTTTGATTGAACTCAAACTACATTCAATAGACATTGTCTATACTAATTTTTCAAACCAACCTCTTTTACATATTTTTCCATGCAATATATAGCACTATAGGTCATTTCCATCTCACTATTTCGAATCGCAACCCCTTTCCCAAAATAGAAACAGTTACAAACGGAAAATGACATGTTTCAATGTTTTACTGCTCTTTCAAGAGGCGAAATTATGAAAAATAGGCTTCAAAATGCCACTTGTAATTTTCAAAATGTAATATTTGTGTAAAATATGTGAATGGTTTTGTAGGTAATCTCGTTACAGAGAAAACCCTCTCTTGGTTTCTTGAAATTCATCTCCAGCTGGACGGAATACGTGTCGCAAAAACATGTCTCAAATAGGAAATCATGAAAACTGAAAAAATAGGGCTCAAATATTCCTTCGAATATCCCGATCCATGACACCTATTGAAAATATGAGAGAATTTTTTATTATTTGGCTTGTCCTTGTTACCCACAATTTTAGTCAATCTTGATGGTGTATTGATGATAGTGTACTCAGGCTCCTCATAAGAACTTTCTCCTGAAAAAAGTGACATTCATCTCTTCCTACAAAACTTACTTTTGAAGAGAGATCGCAGGTTGCTAATATCCTAGGGTGCGAGAATGACCCATTCTTGCAGGCTGCCTCAATCTAGGGTGAGAACTTATCGCACTGTGCTACATAGCTAGGGTGCGAACTTGTTCTAAATCTTGGAAAAAGATGAAGTCTCGATGTTTCTAGAAGGGAATCTTCTAGAAGAATGAGTTGGCATTCAAATGGTTATCCTTTTATTGGTTTCCCTGATATTGCGGGATCATTTTTATCTAAGTAACCATCTCATTCTCTCCTATATATTGATGGAATTCTCATGGAAAAGGTTAAGCAAGATTCATTGGAGAATTGGTGAAAGAATTGTGTGAAGGACTTAGCTTGAATAGGAGCTTGGAGACTCTAGCAAGTCTA
>ML778223.1:594740-617410 GCA_009831015.1 Picea engelmannii
TGCCTTCCGATCCATCTTTTTCCAGTCATCTGCAGAAGTTCCTGTAGGTGCCGTACCTGGATCTACCGCGATCCACTGATCTCTCTCCACCAAAAGATCTTCCATCTTGAGCTTCCACAGCTCAAAGCTTTTCCCATTAAACTCTTCAATCTCCATCTTCGAATTGCTTGCCATTTCTTTTCACCTGAAAAACAATACCGCAGATCTCCCACTGTAACAAGTCTTATCACAGTCCCGAGCCAAACCCTTGACGACAAAGGCGTCCCCCTGAAGCCAATAAAGCTCTGATACCAAATGTAAATTCTAACCTTGTACAATATCTACTGCAAATCGATATTCAGAAAAGAACAGAAAAGATACAATGGCAAATACAAACATTACACAGAGATTTTTCACCTGGAAACCCAAACCGGGAAAACCAGCATATATTTTATTGATACACTTATTGTTACATTGTTTACAATACAATATACATATAGGAGCCAGCGGCATCCAAAACCCTAACCCAATGACCTGGATTAGTCCAAAACCCTAATTCCTTAACCGTAAATAGAAAACCATCAGCAAAAACCATGTGCCGAAAACCACCTAATATCATGTGGTCCCGGAAATATGTCGGCCTGGCGATAATATGTCGGCTCGAAACCGGCGAAAATATGTCGGCCCCCAAAAAAAAATTTCGGGGGCGCTGCCCCCGAACCCCCGCACGGGGGGCCCACCCCCGTCTTACCCCCCTGCGCGCCCGGCGCAGGCGCTCAGACACTACCACTCGTGCAAAGAATATAACACATACCCAACACTTTCGACTTCACCCCAATTTTGAGCAACCGTTTATGCGACTAAATTCTTCCAGAGACATAGTTGTTATGTCTTCTGGATCACCAGTTGGACCCTTTCTAGGCATAGAAGGCCAAGATCCTTTTTGGTCTACAGGTGTTTTTTGATGGGACCTTTTTGGTCCAGGCTCACCTATGATTTCTGAAATCATCTCACCTGTGATTTTCGAAATCTCTAGTCCAAAGACAGTACTGTTTACTACCACCTATTACTTTCCTGGTACGGATGCCCCTTGATATGACCACGTCTTGACCATCCCTCTTGAAATGGCCCATCACACAGATACTACGAGTGTTCACACCAGGATTACTGCGGTTAGCCAAGCCCCCATCGGCATATTGCTCACACCCAGTATCACCCCAACACTACTGCCCAGATACCGAGTGTTGAATGCTTCCATTTCAACTCCTCCGTAAACCCCATCTGGCTCTCCTGGTGGGCCCTCTTTTTCTGGGGACTCTCTTTCTGGTTTTATTCCGATACTCCCTCAATTTCCTTTCGAAGGACCTTTCTCGTCCTCCACTAGCAGTCTTAATCCTAGTGGCACTATTCCGTCATTCACACCAAATTACCAGATTCCCGTCAGTGGACAATTTCATCAAGGTGGTATGACTCAACCCCCTCTCAGTGAGAAAATTCCTCTTGGAACGCAAATCCCAATTGGAACACAACCCCCAATTGGAACACTTCCCCCAATTGGAACACCACCTTCGATAGGAGGACTGACCCCACCTTATGGACAAAACATACCTCCATCCTTGGCCCAGTATTGGAATCATATGATACAACATCCTCCTCAATCGACTGGGGGGCAACAATTTCCAGCTGCATCCATTATACCCCCTAATATAGGCCAACCTTATTCGGGTACGTCCAATCCTATTTGGGGTTCGAATGCTCAAACTCACGTCCCTGTTCAAGGATACAATCCCATGAGCTACTATCCTCTCCAACCACCACCAAATCTACCTGGGTCTTCACATTATATGCAGACTGCTTATGGTCCTACTGGTTTGCCGACGAGACTTCCTCCCCAAAGCCACCAGTACCCGTAGATGAATCGACAGTTACCCTTCTTGGCCACTTTGGATCTTCCATATTTATCAAGGATTTTAAATGATCCAATTCATCACTCTCCCCAATGGCCTACTATACCAGCCAAACTACCATCGAATATCCCTAAATTCGACGGCAAAGCGGGAGAGGACCCGAATAATCACGTCATGATTTTTCACCTCTGGTGTTCATCCAACTCATTGATGGATGACTCTATTCGTTTACGTCTTTTTCAACAAACCCTAATAGGTTCTACTGCGAAGTGGTATATAGAATTACCATGAGGTTTCTTTGATGACTTCAACACATTAGCTATGGCTTTCCTCACACACTACCAGTTACCAATTCGTTATGAAACGGGGACTGAGATTTTGAGTTCTTTAAAAAAAAAACAAAGCCACTCATATATCCGATCACATTCATGAGTGGCAACGGAGACAACATCTCATCAAACTCAAACTCCCCGATCAGTTGCTGGCAGAGTGGTTCACTAAATCATTTGTGAACGACATCGGTCGTGACATCACCATGGGTGGAGTAGTCACAGAAGAGCAGGCCATAAGTCGTGCTCAATACCTTGATCTCGTTTACTCACAAACGGGTACCCTTTACGATTTACTACCTGACTTACCTCGTCCTTCCACTTCCGCCACTTCAACTACTCCAGCTTCTTTGCATGCAGCTGACGGTGTGATTGGCACTTTCTAGGCCCAACCACATTCTGCCTCAAGCACCAACCCCAAACCTACTTCTTCTAATGTTCAAAATACTCCGTCTCCTGCCCCTCCCACCGGCAAGACTTTTGAGGTCAATGCAGTTCAATCTACCCCAACCGGTAAAAACAAATCCAAAAAGGGAAGGGGTAAGAATAAGGAGGACAAAAATACTTCTCAAGCAGAGCGAACCAAAACTACACCTGTTGACAATCGAGATAAGTGCAAACCACGATACCCTTGTCTTATCTGTGGTGATGATCACTACATGAAGGATTGTCCAAGACGCGCTAAGGTCACTAAATTCCTTCAAGGAGCTCCAAAACTACCTGCTCCGGCTGTTTTGTCCCAACCCTTCCTGTCTCAACAACAGGCTCAGTTGGTCATTCGCGACCAACCTTCATCTTCTACTACATCTTATGTATTGATGTGTACTGGTGATTCAAGGAAAAACAACATTGCCCTCACCACTCGAGCCAAAGATTATTCTCCCTCTAAAGAGAAGGTTGATGACCTACCACCTTCCTTGGTACAACCCTCTCCCGCAACTCCACCTACCAATGATCCTCTTCATCTCGAATGATTGAGCCTCGACACAGTTCTTTGACCCCCCCAAAAGGGCGTCATTCGGAAATCATCTTTGAATCCTCATGCTCGTGCTACCTAGAACTACAACATTGTTGAAGATCTGGCCCAAGCACCTTCTGCGATGTCAGCCCTCGAAGTCCTTCAAAGTTGTCCCACACAACGGAAGGCACTGTTGAAAGCTATTGGTGGAATCAACCCAATGGATACGAATTTAATAATTTTTTACTTGGAAGATCACATTCCAAGGTTACCCCCTCAACTCGCGTGATCCAAGTGATTGTCTTTGACAAAAAAAATTATCGAACCGTTATCGATGAGGGTGCCTTGATGTGTGTCATGTCTCTTACTTGTTGGAAAGCCATTGGCTCTCTCTCTTTGAATGAATCCCAGAACACTCTCAAATCCTTCAATGGCTTCGGTTTTAATCCCTACGGTGTCCTCCCTTCATTTCCCATCATGTTAGAAGGCAAAACGGTCCAAGTTGAAGTGGAAGTCTTTGACGCTCCCCTTGATTACAATCTTCTGCTTGGCCACAGCTGGATCGATTCCATGCGCATAGTCGTGTCAACCCTTTTCCGCGTGGTACATTTCCCACATCAAGGGAAGGTAGTCACCGTCGACCAATTAGCCTTCTTTAACTCCGACACCCGTAATGGAAATGTACAGTTCATCGCTAAAACCCCACCGGGTTATGAGAACATCAGTGTAGGCCTTCTCAAAGACTCTTCGCTAATGGGTACTTTCCCCATTCCACCGCCCGATGTTCCACACTCATTCGTTGCTTCAATCAACATGATCTCCACCTCGATTCACGAACTTCCTGCATCTCACAACCCCTGGATAGTACTTGACCCTGGAGATTATCTTCGTTACAACGATGAAATGTTGTTAAGTCTGGTTGAATCCGCCTATCAGGCCATTCAATTGGAAACCCTTTCTACCCCCTCTCTTGGTGATTTATCTCCAAATCCTTTCCGTGTCATTTTTCCCACTGACGAGATGATCATGTCTGTCATGGAGGACAGCCCTTGGGATGATGGGCATCATCATTCCATCCTCTTTCTGGAGCAACATACCATTGAGAACTACCAACAGATATCGACCCCGTCAACCGTTGTCGTCATATCAACCATTCCCGGGTCTACACATGCTGTGTTTTCCGAAGGGAAATTAAACAATATCTCGCTCACTACTCCCCTCGACATATCCATCAAACCTGGAATCGTCGAAAATGTCCATATCGGAGCTTCATGTTCCCCTGACGAAATAGTCACCTATACATCCCTTTTCAAAGAGTTTCGTGACATCTTCGCCTGAAGCTACGAATAAATGCTAGGTATCGACCCTGACATTGTGATACATGAGATCAAAACATACCCCAATGCTAAACCCATCCGGCAACGCCTTCTTCCAATTCACCCACGTAAAGTGGCTGCTATCAAGCTCGAAGTTGAGAAACTTCTCAAAGATGGATTTATTTACCCGGTGGCTCTCACTGACTGGGTTTCCAATCTTGTCTTGATCAACAAGAAACAAGGCACAATTCATGTATGCGTAGATTATAAGGATATCAACAAAGATTGTCCCAAAGACAACTTTCCTACCCCCTTCATCGATCATATTGTCGACGATTGCACCGGAAGTGAAATCTTCTCTTTGATGGATGGTTTCTCTCGGTATAATCAAATCAACATTGTTCCCGAGGATCAACATAAGACTGCTTTTATTTGTCCTTGAGGTGCTTTTGCCTATCGAAAACTCCCTTTCGATCTCAAGAACGCTGGCACCACTTTTCAACGCGCTATGTCTTATGATTTCCATGATATCAAGCACATCATGCAACCATATCTGGACGATTTACCTGCTCACTCAATGCGTTGAGTCGATCATCCGACCCACCTCTGAGCCATTTTCCTCCGTTGTTGGTTCTACCGTATACGTTTGAATCCTCATAAGTGCATTTTCTGCATGGAATCCGGTCGACTTCTAGGTTTTATTGTTTCACGTCAAGGGATCAGGGTGGATCCTTTAAATTTTGAGGCAATCCTTAATCTCCCTCCTCCTTCTACACTTCGCCAGTTACAAATTTTGCAGGGGAAAGAAAACTTTCTTCATCGTTTTATCCCAAATGACGTCGAGATAACTCGTGGATTTACGCGGCGACTAAAAAAGGGGTCTGAGTTCGTATGGGATACCATCGCCAACAATGCTTTTGATGCTTTGAAATTGTCCCTAACGCGTGCTCCGCTTCTCTTTCCCCCTGATTACACTCGCGATTATTTCCTCTACCTTGCTGCCTCGGATTACACCATTGGTATGGTTCTCATCCAAGAGGATGATGCTAACGACGAAGATGTTATCTACTACTTGAGTCGAAGTATAATGCCTACCGAAATCAAGTATTTCCATGTCGAAAAACTGGCCTTGGCAGCCGTCCAAGCCGTCCAACGCTTCCGACATTATATCCTCTTGCGCAAGACTATAGTGATTTCTAGCTGCAACCCTATGCAACACATTCTCACACGTCAATTGCTAGGGGGAAAATATTCCAAATGGATTGTGATACTCCAGTAGTTTGACTTGGAATTTGAACGCACCAAGTCTAAGAAGTCCTTAGTGTTTGCTGAGTTGATATGCGACTTTCCCTATTCTGAAATGGAAAATGTAGCAACTGATTCATTACCTGATGAATCCCTTTTCCTCATCAACACTTATGATCTTTGGTATGGTGATATCATTATATATCTCCAAACCCAAAATTTCTGGCCAACTTTGTCCAGTACTGACCGACGTCGAATACGATACCAAGCTCGTCAATACATTATCCTCGGGGATACTCTTTATCGTTGGGGGATTGACTCCATTTTTTGACGCTGCCTCACATTCGACAAGGCCGACATAGCTCTGAATGACTGCCATTCTAGAGCCTGTGGTGGTCATATGTCTGGGTATGCTACTTCCCATAAGATCTTACCAGTAGGGTATTTTTGGCCTTCTTTATTTAACGACTGCATAATCGTCGTTCAAAAATGCCATGCTTGCCAGACCTATAATAACAAGATACGATTGCATCCTGCTCCTCTTCACCCTGTGGTCTCCGTTGGTCCCTTTTCAAAATGGGGCATCCATTTCATGACATGTCACCCCCACTCGGCCAGGGGGCATGGATACATCATTGTAGCCGTAGATTACTTTACGAAATGGGCCGAGGCGATGCCGACATTTGACAACACTGGAAAGACCACATCATTATTCATTTTTAATCACATCATAGCTTGTTTTGGTGTTCCCCAAGCTATCATCTCTGATCATGGTAGCCACTTTATAAACTTCATGATGTCTGAACTTACTGAAAAGTTGGGTCTTCGCCATGAAAACTCAATGCCCTATTACCCACAAGCCAACAACCAAGTCGAAGCAATTAACAAAGTTCTCATAACTATGCTTCGACGAATGATAGGGATTCAAAAAACAAGTTGGCACACAATGTTTTTTTCGGCATTGTGGGCTTACTGGACATCCATCAAGTCCACTACTAGGTTTACACCTTTCCGGTTAGTCTATGGTTTGGAAGCCATTCTCCCGATTGAATGCGAGATACCCTTTTTAAAACTAGTTGTTGAACTCCTACCAAACACTTTTGTTGAGGAAGAACGTCTATTGTATCTTATGCGATTAGACAAAACTTGATGCAATGATACCCTAGTCATAGAAGCTCAGAAAAAACGTGTCAAGGCCCAATACGACAAACATGTCAAGCCTCACATTTTCTCCAAAGGAGATCTCGTTCTCTTCTATGAACAAGATCGAGATATGCTAGGAGATGGAAAATTCAAAGCCATGTGGTGAGGTCCTTATATCATTAGACGAGTGTTGGAAAGAGGGGCTTATGAGTTAGTGGATTATGATGGTATCCCTTTGAGTGAACCCAGGAATGGTTTGTACTTGAAAAAGTACTATGCGTAAAATCACCTGTGCACAAGTACTTGTATTTTTATTGTATCATACTTCTTGTGTGTTACTATAGCTTGCTTTTGTCGTTATCTGGTGTCTTCCCTTATGTGACATTGTGTTTGATTTCCAGATGTCAGAGTCTTTTCTACCCTACATTGGCTTTGCTGATGGTGCTAGCCATAGTACTCAGAACCTTACTTCCACTGCATGGGCAATTTACACCCCTACAAACGAGATTGTCTCCTTATGAGGTGTGTGTCTCGACCGTGCGACYAACAATATTGCAGAGTATAGCGCCATTATCGAATTGTTGATTGATACTATCTCACTCAGAATCCGTCATTTKGTTGTGCGACTTGATTCGCAGCTTGTAGTACTACAGTTAAGTAATGTCTATAATATTYGAATTCCTACTTTGTTACGGGTGTATTTGCGAATTCACCTCTTGGAACATTATTTTGATTATATTGAATATCAACATATTCCTAGATGTCTAAATACATTAACTGATGCATTGGCTAACTATGTATTAGACAGACATTTGGATCATTTATAAATCAATCACATCAATTTTCACACAACAAAAGATAAACCRGTAGAAGCCATCTATATATATAAGGATCAAAAGAGTTTTTTACAAAAAGTTCTATCCGAGGACCAAAATGTCAAAATATGAAGCTCATAGCTTCTACAAAGTGACGTCATGGATGACGTTCATGGTAACACATGACTACCTGGGCAACCCTACGGAGCAGTTGACCAATGGACTCTGACACTCCTATTGTATGACGCTGATAATGTCGTGGAACCTCTCCAAGAGGCATGTCTGGAATATCTGTTGTCAAACCCTCTAGGTTTTTTTCCACCACTTCATAATCCTCGGCGTCCCATCATGGAACTAACACCACCTCTCCTCGCCACTGAATGGGAGAAGTACCAGGAGGTCAGTAAGGTTCCATATCTGTGTTATCAACAACGAATTTTTTTTTTAGTCCTTGGACGAACATATAAAAAACATTTGCATATGATAAAATTCACAAAAACATTTAAAAAGAAAAAAATGTGTACTTCTTACCAAGTTCCCCCCACTAAGCACCCTCGGGAAGGACCAAGTACATATCTCCTCAGAAATCCAACCCGGCATAAGCATAATCGTCGACCATCAACATCTGTGGTCTCAACTAGTCAAAGAAGGTATCATCATACTTGATAATTGGTCTCGCTACGTGTCGGGCCATGAGATGACACCATCTCAGCATTCTTGGATCTGTGGGAGCTGGCAAATCCCACTCAACCTACATCCTCAGTAACAGAACCCTCTTGAGAAAGAAGGAAACCAACAAAGATCCGTACCTGAATTGCTTCAGGTCGCCTTGCCTGCATTTGGTCAACTGCCTTTTCATGCTATGAATCACAGCATATGCCCAGTTAAAAACCCGAGGCTCAATACACTCTATGGCACACTGAAAGTAACTTTGGAGTTCCATGTGAGGAGCGGAGCTCCCAGCCATACAATCAATGGTGAACAAAATAGTGTGGAGGGTCAAATCCTGCACTCCCCAAATAGCTACTTTCCCTTTCTTCCTCTCTGCCTCTGGAACACAGTGTAAGTGGCAGTACTCACTCATGGGAAGCCTACCACCTCTGCTACCAGTCAGGCTCACATGGTACCCATGCCGTGACAGTCCTGTCAAGAAGTAAATGTCATCAATATCCAAGGACAATGTATGGACCCCTACATGAAATACTTGCTGATGGGGATCCCACATATGCACAAGGTATTCCAATAACTTGATTTGGGCCCTCATTCCCGGGATACGAAAGTACTTCAGAAGACCACAGTTTCACAAAGCGACAATGGTGGGAAAATGATTTTTGGAAATGGAATTATCTTCTTCGTTCTCCCTTTCGCGCCATTCCAGAATCATTGTGATGGCCAAATACCTGCATAAGAAGCACAAGAAGAAGATTAATAACTCTATTCACAAATTGGTATCTTTTCATTGGGAAAATTAAAAAAAAACTTTTACACTTTGCGGTTCTCGCAGGTGCCCTTTAGGCACAGTGCAAGGTTCTCGCAAGCGCCTATGGGCTCACCTACGAGAATGACCCATTCTTGTAGGTCCCATGTAGCTCATCTGCGAGAATGGATGAACGCCATATTAACCCCCAAAACAAACTCAAAATGGTGGTTTTTTCCAATGAAAATGAAAAATTAAACCATGAAAAAGTAGAAGACAAAGAGCCTACCTTACTGCCGCTGATGGTTCGTCGAATGGATGCTTGTAACTCCTGCAATCTGACGCTGAATTTCAAGGGTAAAAGAGGGGTTTTTGGGCTCAAATAGTGGTAAAGTTAAAATGATATGGTAAAAAGAGTTTTTACCCCTTTATATTCACTTTTACCATGTTTTTGAATTTTTATACTTATTTATTTATTAAAACCTAATCCCTAATCCCTAATGCCCTTTTGAGTACAACTTTTGCAGGCATAACGACTTCAATGTTCATGTACAGGAATGCAGACATATTTTTTCTTCTTCATCGCATGTTTTGTTTGTTTTTTATGGTTTTTGTATAAAACCTTGAGCCGAGTCTTTTCTCGTTATCACGCTCGAAAATACATGAGAATGTGATTGAGCATACTTTTATCACTTTTTCGGGCTCAACAAGGTTATACGAAAAAGGAACCCCCCTGGAGTCCTCTTTAAGCTCTTTTCAGACTCTATAAACATGAAAAGATAGCCGAGCGACCTTGCTATTCTCACACTCGATAAAGTATCTGAAGAAAGCGTCTGGTGGGCGATAATTTATCTCTTTTTCGATCTCATCAGACTATTTTATGAAAAAGGAACTGAGAGAGTTCTCTTTTAAGTGTTTTTCCAAACTCTATAATCATGAAAAACCTTTGAGTTTTCTATCTTTGGACTCGTTAAACAAAAATCGACAAACCCGTCATGGGACTGAACCACTCCTTCCAAGGGTTCGTTAAATATACTCTGAAGGACTTATCCGAAGGATAAACTTATATCAACAAGCATATGTTATCCTCCTCAAGCTTGCGTAAAAATAAAAAGGTACTCGCCAGAAATGGTGGGGGAAAATTTGGGTAAGGGATATGTTATCATCTTCATATTGATTGGCAGTAAGTGTCGTTCTTGAACATGACACCCCCTATTCATTATTTGAAGCCGGTTTGGGAAATCCATTTGTCTCTCATTCGATTTACTACAAGGTCATACCCTGTGTCGTCTCTGAGTCAATGCTGTCAAATCATTGGTCGTTTCATTCATATGTTCAAGAGAAGTTCATCTGAAACCTCTATTGAGTCGGCCATCTGTAGTTGTCCATTCTCTCCGTGTCGGCCTTCCCTATGTCCAGTCCAATTGACATCATACTCTGTTTCACCTTCAAATTTTTTTACTCATTTCATGTCATTGATAGGGGATACATCAAGGCCCTCCTATGATTAGTTTTGTTCCATTGACTTCAACTCATTATCCGGAAGCAAGACTTAGAAATTCTTTGGTACCTTGGAAATTGCATGCTTCAATGGCAGGTTTCCTCGCTTTTGACAGTGGGTTTACATCATTAACCCCTGATCGAAAGATTCCATCGGATGTTCGACCTCAACTCATTCATTCACATTCGAAGGATTGTACTAGAGTACCTTGGGAGTCATTGACATTAATGGTGATTTCCATCGCACTTGTTAACGGTTTCATCAATGACCGGTAATCAAGTGGTTTCTACCATGTTCGACTTCAACACATGTAATCACATGGTTAGATTCGTACTTTTGGGCGACAGGATTGAAGATCCTGGATATTATCTCTTGGTCCAGGTTGCGATGGAATATGTATAATATGTGACACATATATCCACTTTGTATGTCTCGTGGCTATGTCGTCTCAATTTGAATTTTCTTGCATAGATCCACAGTGTATTCTTGGTGGCTATGCTATATTTTGATGGCATGGATCCACAGTGTATGATTGGTGGCCATGAACTATGCCTACAATGTCATCCATATGTGATATGAGTATGGGAATGCCTACCTCAGAATTAATATATATGATATTCTGCAAATGCTTCGTTGTTCGCAGGTTTTCAATTAGGTGCACTCCTGGTTTCTGACACATACATGCAGTTTACAAAGTCTTTTGGCTGTCACCGATTCCGGTCTCATACTTTGGGGGGAATTCTATTACCCATGATTTTAGTCAATATTGATGGTGTATTTATGATGGTGTACTCAAGGTCCTCATAAGAACTTTCTCCTGAGAAAAGTGACATTCATCTCTTCCCAGAAAACTTACTTTTGAAGAGAGTTCGCAGGTTGCTAATATCCTAGGGTGCGAGAATGACACATTCTCGCAGGCGGCCTTAAGCTAGGGTGTGAACTTCTCACACTGTCCTACATAGATAGGGTGCGAACTTCTCGCACTGTGCTACATAGCTAGGGTGCGAACTTGTTCTAAATCTTGTAAAAAGATGAAGTTTCGATGGTTCTAGAAGGGAATCTTCTAGAAGAATGGGTTGGCATTCGAATGGTTATCCTTTTACTGGTTTCACTGATATTGTGGGATCATTCTTATCCAAGTAACCATCTCATTATCTCCTATATATTGATGGAATTCTCATGGAAAAGATTAAGCAAGATTCATTGGAGAATTGGTGAAAGAATTGTGTGAAGGACCTAGCTTGAGCAGGAGCTTGGAGACTCTAGCAAGTCTATCAAGAGGAATTGGATCTTCTTCATACAAGGATCGAGCAAGTGTGTGTGTTGGAGCCAAGAGCCATCGAAAGGAATCTTGCGACATCAAGGCGATCAAGTTGTATCTTCTACTTTCAATTAATATGATACAACATGTCCTTTTCCCATAAAGTCATTCTCACTTTATTGTGTAATTCCTTGATCATACACATAAGTTGACAGTTGAATATATTCTGCTATCATCGCTTTGGTTGGTTTGTGTTGTCTTGGTCTTGACCTCACGAGAGCACCAGAGCGAAGCAGGGGCAACAAAGACCCTAGGAAGTAATACAAAGGTATGTTACTTGTTCCTCCCTACTAGCTAATTCAATGGTCAAAACTTAGGGAAAGAGTCATGTCCTGTCCTATTTTGTTCTAGATCCAGGTGTATCTAGGGAGATCTATTAGTGTCTGCACCTACTGATTAGTACGATAACAAAATTGGTGACTCCACTAAGGATATAACCCGTTTTCTTTGTGGTTTTTGGTATTTTTCCTTGGACATTTGCTCTTGCCTTACCTTTCTCCATTCATATCAATCTCTGAGTCTTAAGGATACCCCAATAGACCCTCTAGGTCCAGAGGCCTCTTCAAATTTTGTGTCTTTTTCCAAAAATTTGCTTAGTTACAGACATTCTCCCACTGCACTCCACAATGGCCTGGAAGAATATACTGAGTTCGCACCCTGCTTTTAGGTCCAATGTGAGGTTCTCGCACTCTGCTCAAAGATGGCCTACGAGAATGACCCATTCTCGCACTATGTAATACTATTAGACTGCGAACCCTCTTTTCAAATTTTTGGATTGAGTTTTTTCATTTTGAGCTGCCCAGATCGGTATAAGTGCTTGAAAAGATCTTCTTCGACCATTGTTTGATGTTTTCTTGTCTTTGTTTTTGTACACAAACAGTCTTAGGAAATCAAAGGCTCTTCCTGTCACTTTTTTCTTGACTTTCATTTCTTGACTTCTCTCTGCAAAGATATACTCTCTGATTTTGGAATCTCAGTGTGCTTGTTTGGTTAAGAACCGATGATCGGTTGAAAGTTGAGCTTCTTTGTCTTTATCATTCTCATTATTTGAAAGATGACTTTTCTCATGCAATTGAAAAGACTAGTTTGTTTTGCCTGCTATTTTTGTTTCCATTGAAAGATTGGTTTGGGTTTTTATCTATTGCTTGTTCATTAGTTTTTGGTTTTCTTCACTCTCACCATCATGGTGTAGGTCCTTTTTGAAAAGTGAACAACATTTTTCTTTCAAAAGCATTTTCATCTTCGAAAGTATTGAAAATCAATTGTTGAAATTATTGAAAAAGAAACAATAGAGAATTGTTATTTTTGCGTGATTTGTTGCAATTGCATTTTAAACGAAATTGTGTATTGTAGTTCAAGTTTGATCTGGAAAACTTCTCTTTCCCTCCCGTACATAGGATTCATTGAACGAAAATTGTTATATTTCATTCGTATCCATGCATTGTTGGGTCAGAGTCTCATACAACATCAGTTTCATCTCCGCTTCCTTTGAGTAAACAACAACGCTTAATAACATTGCGCAATCGTAAAATTTAATTAGCAACTCTTTTCTAGGGATTTATTACACCAACATTTAGCTAGGCTAGCGCTTTGGAATAGGTAGAGAGATACACTCTCCAAAGCACAAAACACACAATAGCATCTTGCGTTATGGAGTGTCAAATTCCATTTACAACATCTTGTCCTGGAAAGCCCTTCTCACACAAGGGTCAAACACGAGGTCGCATTGATATTGACAGAGTTACTCACCCTACTTTGTTGATATCAGTGTAGAGATTGCACATATTACGGGGGTCACTTGGAGGTATACCCACAATGATGAGTGGAAACCTTTTGAGTTGATTTCAGGCTAGATACCCTGCCCTTGCGTGTGGATCAGACTGTCGACTGTCCCTCCAGGCTTTATTATTGTCGGTGGTAACCTTAGCAGCCTATCTTTCTAGGGTCTTACACAAGGTGACTGTGAAGGGGAAAGTCTTCATGGTACTTGGCATCGACGTTGGCCAAACTCACTCGGGCTCCTTGGAGGGTATACCCATGATTATGTGTGGGATATTGCACCAGGATGTAAGTCCGTTAAGCAGGTCTTCAGTGTAAATTTTCCACCCTAGCCCAGCCCCTTCTCATCTTGCTGTTACAACGTTGGATTTCATCACCAACTAGTGGCTTCGAAATTAGAAGGTCTTGATTGATTGGTATTGTTTCCTAGATTTTGTTTACTCGCGCGTGTTGTTTATTTACCAAAGTTGACCATACGATTTTCTTCATGAGTTTTTCACTCATTTACAATAGCTCCTCCACGTCGTTCATGTAGAATGCAGGGTTTATCTCCAAAGCATCTGGAAGGTTCTCAACCCTTGCCTACAAGTTCACCTGAGGGCTCTCCTCGATAGAGTGAAGTCCAAGATGTTACCACGCCACAAGTGGAATGAACTGACTCTCTAGAACATTTCCGAATTACCAATACTCGAGAGGACTTTCGACTTCACCCGAATTCTGAGCAACCGTTTATGCGACTGAATTCTTCCGGAGACTTAGTTGTTACGTCTTCTGGATCACCGGTTGGACCCTTTCCAGGCATAGAAGTACAAGATCCTTTTTGTTCTACGGGTGTTTTTCGATGGGACCTTTTTGGTCCAGGCTCACCTGTGATTTCTGAAATCATCTCACCTGTGATTTTCGAAATATCTAGTTCAGAGACAGTACCGTTTACTACCGCCTATTACTTTCCTGGTACGGACGCCCCGCAATCTGACCACATATTGACCATCCCTCTCGAAATGGCCCATCACACAGATACTACGAGTGTTCACACCGGGATTACCGCGGTTATCCAAGCCCCCATCGACACACTACTCACACCCAGTATCACCTTGACACTACCGCCTGGATACCGAGTGTTGAATGCTTACATTTCAACTCCTCCGCAAACCCCATCCGACTCTCCTGGTGGTCCCTCTTTTTCTGGGCACTCTCTTCCCGATTTTATTCTGACACTCCCTCAATTTTCTTTCGAAGGACCTTTCTCGTCCTCCACTGGCAGTCTTAATCCTAGTGGCACTATTCCGTCATTCACACCAAAATACCAGATTTCCATCCATGGAAAATTTCATCAAGGTAGTATGACTCAACCCCCTCTCAGTGGGCAAATTCCTCTTGGAATGCAAATCCCAATTGGAGCATAACCCCCAATTGGAACACTTCCCCCAATTGGAACACCACCTTTGATAGGAGGACCGACCCCACCTTATGGACAAAACATACCTCCGTCCTTGGCCCAGTATTGGAATCATCTGATACAACATCCTCCTCAATCGACTAGGGGGCAACAGTTTCCAGATGCATCCATTATACCCCCTAATATAGGCCAACCTTATTTGGGTACATCCAATCCTATTTGGGGTTCGAATGCTCAAACTCACGTCCCTGTTCAAGGATACAATCCCATGAGCTACTATCCTCTCCAACCACCATCGAATCTGCCTGGGTCTTCAAATTATATGTAGACTTCTTATGGTCCTACTGGTTTGCTGACGGGGCTTCCTCCCCAAAGCCACGAGTACCCGCAGGTGAATCGACAGTTACCCTTCTTGGCCACTTTGGATCTTCTGGATTTATCAAGGATTTTAAATGATCCAATTCGTCACTCTCCCCAATGGACTGCTATACCAGCCAAACTACCATCGGATATCCCTAAATTCGACAACAAAGCAGGAGAGGACTCGAACAATCACGTCATGACTTTTCACCTCCGGTGTTAATCCAACTCGTTGATGGATGACTCTATTCGTTTACATATTTTTCAATGAACCCTAATAGGTTCTGCTGCGAAGTGGTATATAGAATTACCACGAGGTTTCTTGGCTAACTTAAACACCTTAGCTATGGATTTCCTCACACACTACTAGTTACCAATTCGTTATGAAATGGGGACCGATATTTTGAGTTATTTAAAAAAAAACAAAGCCACTCATATATCTGATCACATTCATGAGTGGTGACGGAGATGACGTCTCATCAAAATCGAACTCCCCGATCAGTTATTGAGAGAGTGGTTCACTAAATCATTTGTGAACGACATCGGTCATGACATCGCCATGGGTGGAGTAGTCACAAAAGAGCAGGCCATAAGTCGTGCTCAATACCTTGATCTTGTTTACTGACAAACGGGTACCCTTTACAATTTACTACCTGACTTACCTCGTCCTTCCACTTCCGCCACTTCAACTACTCCAGCTGCTTCGCATACAACCGACGGTGTGATTGGCACTTTCCAGGCCCAACCACATTCCGCCTCAAGCACCAACCCCAAACCTACTTCTTCTAATGTTCAAAATGCTCCATCTCCTGTCCCTCCCATCGACAAGACTTCTGAGGTCAATGCAGTTCAATCTACCCTAGCTGGTAAAAACAAATCCAAAAAGGGAAGGGGTAAGAATAAGAAGGACAAAAATACTTCTCAAGCAGAGTGAACCGAAACTACACCTGTTGACGATCGGGATAAGCGAAAACCTTGATACCCTTGTCTTATCTGTGGTGATGATCACTACACAAAGGATTGTCCACGATGCACCGAGGTCACTAAATTCCTTCAAGGAGCTCCAAAACCACCTACTTCGGTCATTTTGTCCCAACCCTTCCCGTCTCAACAATAGGCTCAGTTGGTCATTCACGACCAACCTTCATCTTCTACTACATCTTATGTATTGATGTGTACTGGCGATTCAAAGAAAAATGACATTGCCCTCACCACTCTAGCTAAAGATTATTCTCCCTCTAAAGAGAAGGTTGATGACCTACCTCCTTCCTTGGTACAACCCTCTCCCGCGACTCCACCTACCAATGGTCCTCTTCATCTCAAACGATCGAGCCTCGACACAGTTATTCGATCCCCCCCAAAGGGCGTCATTCAGAAATTGGCTTTCAATCGTCATGCTCGTGCTGCCCAGAACTATAGGATTGTTGAAGATCTGGCCCGAGAACCTTCTGCGATGTCAGCCCTTGAAGTCCTTCAAATTTGTCCCACACAATGGAAGGCATTGTTGAAAGATATCAGTGGAATCGACCCGACGGATACGAATTTCATAWTTTTTTACTTGGAAGATCACATTCCAAGGTTACCCCCTCAACTCGCGTTCCGGATCCAAGTGATTGTCACTGACAAAAACATTTTCCGAACCTTTATCGATGAGGGTGCCTYGACGTGTGTCATGTCTCTTACTTGTTGGAAATCCATTGGCTCTCCCTCTTTGAATGAAACCTAGAACACTCTCAAAGCCTTCAATGGCTCTAGTTTTAAGCCCTACAGTGTCCTCCCTTCGTTGCCCATCACGTTAGAARGAAAAAAGGTCCAAGTCGAAGTGGAAGTCTTTGACGCTCCCCTTGATTACAATCTTCTTCTTGGCCACAGCTGGATCGATTCCATGCGTGCAGTCGTGTCGACCCTTTTCTGTGTGGTACATTTCCGACATCAAGGGAAGGTAGTCATCGTCGACCAATTAGCCTTCTTTAAATCCAACACCCATAATAAAAATGTACCATTCATCGCTAAAACCCCACTGGGTTATGAGAACGTCGGTGTAGGCCTTCTCAAAGACTCTTCGCTAATGGGTACTTTCCCCATTCCATCACCTAATGTTCCATGCTCGTCCATTTCTTCAATCAACATGATCTCCACTTCGATTCATGAACTTCCTGTGTCTCACGACCCCTGGATAGTACCTGACCCTGGAGATTATCTTCGTTACAATGACGAAATGTCATTAATTCTAGTTGAATCTGCCTATCAGGCCATTCAATCGACAACCGCTTATACCCCCTCTCTTGGTGAGTTATCTCCAGATCCTTTTCGTGTCATTTTTCCCACTGACGAGATGATCATGTCTGTCATGGAGGACACCCCTTGGGATGATGGTCATCATCATTCCATCCTCTTTCTGGAGCAACATACCATTGAGAACTACCAATGGATATCAATCCCGTCGACCGTTGTCGTCATCTTAACCATTCCCGGGTCTACACACGCTATATTTTCCGAAGGGAACTTAAGCAATATCTCGCCCACTACTCCCCTCAACATATCCGTCAAACCAGGAATCATCGAAAATGTCCATATCGGAGCTTCGTGTTCCCTTGACGAAATAGTCACCTATATGTCCCTTTTCAAAGAGTTTCGTGACATCTTCGCCTAGATCTACGAAGAAATTCCAGGTATCGACCTCGACATTGTGATAAATGAGATCAAGACATACACCGACGCTAAACTCGTCCGGCATTGCCTTCGTCCAGTTCACCCACGTAAAGCGACTGCTATCAAGATCGAAGTTGAGAAACTTCTCAAAGCTGGCTTTATTTACCCGGTGGCTCTCACTGACTGGGTTTCCAATCTTGTCCTGATCGACAAGAAACAAGGCACAATTCGTGTATGCATAGATTATAGGGATATCAACAAATCTTGTCCCAAAGACAACTTTCCTACCCCCGTCGTCGATCAGATTGTCGACGATTGCGCCGGAAGTGAAATCTTCTCTTTGATGGATGGTTTCTCCGGGTATAATAAAATCAACATTGTTCTCAAGGATCAGCATAAGACTGCTTTTATTTGTCCTTGAGGTACTTTTACCTATCGGAAACTCCCTTTCGGTCTCAAGAACGCCGACGCCACTTTTCAACGTGCTATGTCTTATGCTTTCCATGATATCAAGCACATCGTGCAATCATATCTGGATGATTTACCTGCTCACTCGATGCACCGATTTGATCATCCGACCCACCTCCGAGCCATTTTCGTCCATTGTCGGTTCTACCGTATATGTTTGAATCCTCATAAGTTTGTTTTCTACATGGAATCCGACCGACTTCTAGGTTTTATTGTTTCACTTCAAGGGATCAGGGTGGATCCTTTAAAGGTTGAGGCAATCCTTAATCTCCCTCCTCCTTCTACACTTCACCAGTTACAAAGTTTGCAGGGGAAAGCAAACTTTCTTCATCGTTTTATCCCAAATTACGTCGAGATAACTCGTGGATTTACACAGCTACTAAAAAAGGGGTCTGAGTTCGTATGGGATACCATAGCCAACAATGATTTCGACACTTTGAAATTGTCCCTAACACGTACTTCGCTTCTCTTCCCCCCCGATTACAGTCATAATTATTTCCTCTACCTTGCTGCCTCGGATTACACCATTGGTATGGTTCTCATCCAAGAGGATGATGCTAACGATGAACATGTTATCTACTACTTGAGTCGAAGTCTAACGCCTACTGAAATCAATTATTTCCATGTCGAAAAATTGGCCTTGGCAGCCGTCCAAGCCGTCCAATCCTCCCATTTCCTATCCATTGGGTTGCTCCCAAACTCAACTTTCAAACTATAACTTGTAACCTGCATCCACTGAAAACTGAAACTAAGTTGAAAATGAAAAATGTAGATTGCTAAAAGAAATGCTTGTAGTGCCGAGCTTATTTGCACTCCTACCTACCCTAACTACTGAAAAATATGCCAATCAAGTGAAATCAAAATTCCAATGCAACCATGCAAGCACCTTATCCACTTTTTGCTTTCTTTGCACATGCTTTCTCCAAAGCCTGTTTATTGATAAGTCATTCAAAAATATATCTATAAATTCAAATCTCAAAAAATCAAAAACATTGGGACTATTTTCCGCCTCCAACAAAACTGCAAAAGGATCTGCCAGAACATACATAAAACAACAATCGTGGTTCACCCCTTCCACTGCATCCTTGTTTTCATGTAATTCAACCTGTTGATTACCACAAAAGGATGAAAAATGTGTTGAGACTACTGGAAATAACAATCTTCTGAATCAGAAGACAGTTTTGGCTGAAATGAAACCCCTAGTGGCAAGCAATCCATATCTAACGTTGTTGTTGATTGACCATCATATTTATTTCCAAGTTGGTAGTTGATCGCAGGCTGCAAATATGAACTGAAATAACCTTCCATGTAATCAATAACAGGGTCATTAAAAGTATGAGAAGGTTGTTGGTCCTTGTCATCGATAACAATTTTATCATGTAAAACAATGTCACTGTGAATGCAGTCATACTTCACTGCTTCCTCTGTTATCTCATGATTTACTTTCAACAAATCAAAGGAAGAAAAACATAATGGAAGACAATTTTCATTTGCAAGTCCACTGCTTTATTCATATCCAACATCATGCCTGGAGGATTTCTGATTTGAAACATTATAAACATTTTTCTTCAGCAATTCGAAATATGCAAAACACAATGGCAAAGTTATTTCATTTAATTCAAAACTTTCTTCATTTTCTTCATTGTTGTCATATGCACATTTTTCAATTTCCTTGGATTGCTGAACATACTCATTTTCAGATTCATCTTCGACCAATGGCTACAATTTTGAACTGACAAGACCTTCTACATAACAAGTAACAGGGTCATCAAACACATGAGAAGATTGTTGCAATTTCTTGTTAGTTTGTTCCAGTGAATTAGTGTGATTTGGCATCAGCACACATTCATTTGCTTCAATGATGATCTTAGAATTTTCTTTCAACAATTTGAATGAAGAAAAGCATAAAGGTAAAGAATTTCCTTCAGTTGATTCAATACTTTCTTCTTTGTAACTGTGATATGTAGGTTGATTTATCTCATTACATCACTAAAAAGGAACATTTTTTGATAGAGAACATGCAGCTGGTTGTTCTAGGAAGTCAACATAATAATGATCATCATATTCATCATATATAAGCAAATCAACAACATTTGCAATGTCATCTAACAAGGAAAATCTTAGAACATCAACCTTCTCTTCAACAAGATGATTTGCAAATTCATCTTCTTGAATGTCTACAAATGAATACATAAAACAATCAGTTTCTTGCTCATTATGACAAAGATCGGGATGTAAATGAACTTCTTGTTTATGCACAATCTCATGTTCTTCAGCTTTCAAATTCTCATCCAAAATCTGATTTTTCCGCTCCTTACATGCTTGAATATTGTCTTCCACTTCCTGAGCATTATTGAACATCTATTGCAAAGACATAGACTTCCTCTCCATCAAAAGAAAAGATAAATCTGATTGAAAGGTTGTTACATAATGGAGCATGGCAGCAAATTCAGGAGGTTGGACTTCTTTAGGCAGTTTATAATAAAGAATAGCAAACCTCCTACTGAAATTTGAGATGGCTTCATCTTTCATTCTTCTCATGGCATAAAACTATTAAAGGAGTAGATTCCATGACTTTCTCTCACCCCAAAATCAATGGAAAGCTTCCCTCAATTCATCCCATGAGCTAATCGACTAAGGATGAAAATTTCTGAACCATGCTTTGGCATCTCCTTGTAAGGACTCAGAAAAGGCCCACATAGACACATCATCATATTCAATCTCAAAAAGATCTATAAAATGCTCAAAGACCTGAATATGTTTTTCAGTTGAATATCCATCGAGTTCTCCATCGAAAGAAGGAAGGTACTTGTAATTTTTCAGAGGAAAGTCATGAAGGATGGAAGGAAATTTAAGAGGACTATATCTTTCTTGAATCTTGGAGGGTGTAGGATTAAGAATAGAAGGTACAAGATCAACTTTGGTTTCATTAAGCTCACAAGAATGATCATGAACATCATATCGTTCAGAGGAAGGAGCTTGGTGAATATTGGTTATACAAGAAGGAGGTATACCTACAGTTTGCAATGAAGGATATACAAGGGTAGATCTCTGGGATTCATTTGAACGCAGCAAGTGAAGAAATATTCTTTTGAAAAACTCAGGAAAGGACAAGAAGATATTGATAAAACATAAAAGTACTTCCTGAACTAAACATAAGCTTGAGTACTTGATTTTTCCATACTACTCTTCCATATCTCTGTCAACATGTTTCATTCTCCATTGGAGTCTTTGAAACGCATTTGAACCTTGATTAGAGTCGCCATGAAAACTTTAGCTCTGGATTCTTCTGCGAGTGGAGTCACCTTCAAACTGATTTTTTGATGTGTGGAGTCGACAGAGCAGAAGTACATCCAATATGTGCCTAAGTGTCTGCTGCTCTCAGACCTTAGAATTGAAACAATTCCATTCTTCCTAGGGAAGGTTTCATTCAATTCCATCCCTGGCAGCGGTGCCAGAATGTTATCACTTTGTAAATCCGCTCGGTTAATAAGTAGACAACAGAGGTAACTTTTTCAACCAACGTTGAGACCCGAAACTAGCCTTTCGGATCTGAAGAGGGATCTCTCGGGAGACTTTGTCTCAATACAGGATATGGCTTTAAATTTCGGATAGACTTAACACTATCAAATAATAATTTTTGGTTCTATTGACACAAGAGAGTAAGACCTTGGGCTATGGAGTCGATTTAAGAGAATGATGGAAACAAATGAATCGGTGACTGAACTTGAGAGGGTAAAGTATAAGAGAGAAACAATCTTCAGTTAAAATCATTGTGTGTGGTGAGGATAAAACACATGAATAAACTCAGAGCACCACTGAGGATGAATACAAAATTAACTTTAGAAGAAACACGTTCTGTCTAAATGGCGCGAACAAGGGGCGTTGCGCAATGAATCCCAGGTTTGAAATTTTTCTCTGATTCAGACAGAAAAAATATATGAACAAAGAAAACAGGAAGTGCGTACATGTTAAGCCCTAATATTGGCTCATTACCCCTTAATTGGGGCATATTATATTAGTAATGTTATTTTATTTATGTCGGCTTTAGGCCATTAGTTGTAATTATACCTCCTAGTCT
>ML778223.1:617472-710340 GCA_009831015.1 Picea engelmannii
CTATATATACCAAGGAGACATTTTCATTTTGAATCATCTTGTACTTGAACATTTAAGTGGGGTAAAAGGAGGTTTCCCCCTCGAAGAGGCTTATTATATGAAATTATCTCTTTTTCAAGGCGTTGAGTACTTTTCTAAAGTTTTTCTATGCTATATTGATATTTGGTTCTTAACATGTGGTATTAGAGCTCAAAGTCTTGGGGTTTCATTGTTACATCTGAGACACCTTGGCATTTTCGCTATAACTTTTTTTCTACAACATTTCAGAAGGAAGGGATTGGAGGATATTTATTAGATGGATCAAGGTACGTTGTGTTCAAAATAACGCTCCTGATGCCTTATAATTTCTAAGATACATCCTGTACAAAATAGGGTTCTGGAATCATCCTAAACTGAGTCATTGTGGAATTTTCACTTTAAAAAGTTTCTGTAATGTTTCAAACCTTTAAATCTAGAGGCTATTCACATAAATTAGTAATTTATCTATGGTAAAAATTTTATCTTCTGGGTCATCTTAAATTTGTATATACACCCTGTGTAAGATAGGGTATCAGACTAGTCCTATTGACTAGTCTCAAGAAGGTGTTCCCGGTAAAACAATAATAAATTCTTCCTAGAGTATCCAAATTGAGTGGAACTAGTTTCATTGTATTGAGGATAGTCTGTAGTATTTCTGGTGTGAGTTTAAGAATTTCATATTAATTATTTTTTGCGGGGCACGCTATACAAGTGAGATCTCCTGGAAAGGCCAAAAATCGGCAAGTTGTGGGGAAGTTACTGTAAATTCCACTTGACACATCCAATTTTGATCAGACCTATGGCATAGCAGAGAATAAATATTAGAGAAATACATAAAATAAATTTCCATACCCAGAAGGGCTGAAACTTGGGAGATAAAACAGAAGAAAGATTGTCTAGCAGAACCACCTCAAAATCAAGGCTCAAAAGTGATACTTGACCAACATGCCACCCAAAAAGGGAACTTCTACACCAAATAAGCCCCCTGACAATCCTACTTGGACTCTTGATGAAGGTGAAGAAATGCTTAGGTACATAAATTATTTACAAAAGAAGATAGTAACAAAAGATGAGCTACAAGAGATGATGGAGGGTTTAAAAGGGGATATCATGGAAGTATTGAAAATTTTTGTAACAGAGAAGACACCTGAAAGTGAAAATGCATCCCATGAAATTCATGATGAGGACACAAGGAAGGTGAATCAATAATGGAGAAACTCCAACTTTGGTTTGAATACCAACCATGTTCCTAAGATTGATATGAGGAAGTTTGATGGAAAGTACCCAATCACATGGATACTTCAGATGGAGAAATTCTTTGATCTCCATAATGTGCCACATACACAAAAGGTACAAATTGCTTCTTTATATTTAGAACCTAATCAATTTGTATGGTATCGATGGATTTTTTCTCGCAAATCACTCATCAGTTGGACAATTTTCATGGAAGAAATGATAGCACAGTATGAGGATACAAGGAGAAATACCTTCTTTAGCCAATTGATAAATCTCAAGAAAAAGGGTTCAGTTACTAAGCACATTGAGAACTTTCAAAGATTGAATATAAAGGTAATTAATATTCCAAATGAGCACTTGATTGATGTATTCATAGGAACTTTAAAGGATAACATTCAACATGAGGTTCGCCTTTGGGAACCCAAATCATTTGAGAATGCATTTAAACTGGCAAGAAATGTTGAAAGTAAAAATATGGCTATGGCTACTAGAAGGACCAATCCTAACATCTATAGAGAGAACAATGCTCCTTCTTCTAAAACACCTCAACCTACAAGGTTGACACCTCAACAATTGGAGGAAAGAAAAGAAAAAGGTGTATTCTTTAATTGTGACAGCAAGTACAGTAAGGGACATAAGTGTGGTGAGAAGAAATTATTCTACATAGATTGTGAAGAGGAAGAAGAACAAGAACAAGAACAAGAAACATCTCAATATGAAAATGTAGAAGCAATTTTGTCTGAAGAGTTGACTCCCACAATATTGTGTAATGCATTGTCTAGAATCAACACTCCTCAAACCCTCAAGATCGAAGGATACATCAAAAAGAAAAAGGTAATAGTCCTAGTTGATTATGGTAGTACTCATAATTTCATTCACTATAAATTAGCCAAAGCTCTCAATTGCTTTGTATATCCAGCGCTAGAGCCTCAAGTAATGATTGCAGATGGAGGAACTATCAATTGCTCAGGAAAATGCAATAAGATCAATCTTAGTGTGGGGGAATATGTAATGAATATTCCATTGATTTCTATACCCATGGGTGGTGTAGAAGTTGTACTAAGAATCCAATGGTTACAATCATTAGGAACAATGGATTTTTATTTTCAAGAATTTTTCATGAAATTTTCATTGGAAGGAAAATAAATTGAATTAAGAGGTATCACAGGAAACCTGGTAAAGTGATAAGCTCTAATGGGATGACAAAATTATTGAAAAAGGGGCATCAAGGCGTTATTACACAACTATGCTTACTAGATGTTCAAACATCTAAGCCATCTATTCCTCAAGATCTCCAAAGGATCATTGATAAGCATTCCAAAGTATTTGAAGATATTCCCAAAGGTCTTCCACCCACTCGAAATCATGATCATGAAATTCACCTAATTCCTGGGAGTGTTNCTCCTAACATCAGGCCATATAGATACCCTTACGCCCAAAAGAGTGAAATTGAGTGCATGGTTGAAGAAATGTTAGAGGCTGGCATTATTAGACCTAGCCAAAGTTCTTACTCTGCACCAATGGTAATGGTATTAAAGAAAGATAGCTCATGGCGTATGTGTTCAGATTATAGAGAGCTCAACAAGATCACTATTAAAGATAAGTTTCCCATTCCCGTCATTGATGAATTGTTAGATGAACTACATGGAGAAATCTGTTTCACAAAATTGGATCTTCATTCAGGGTATCATTAGATCAAGTTGAATGGAAGAATGAAGAAAAAGTGTGGACTCTCATTCAAAGGTTGCAACAGGATTCCAGTGCATCAGATACATTTACATGGAAATATGATTCACTATGGTACAAAGATCACTTATATTTATGTAAGAACTCCCAACTCAAACAAAAGGTACTATTGGAATTGCACACCTCTCCAGTAGGAGGGCACTCAGGATTTTTAAAAAACTACCATAGAGTCAAGAAGGATTTGTTTTGGGATGGCCTTAAAACTGATGTTCAAAGGTTTGTGGCATAATGTTTGGTTTGCCAACAAAATAAGGTGGAAATAATTAAGACCCCGGGTCTTTTACAACCATTATCCATCCCAAGTCAGTGTTGGGAGGAGGTTTCCATGGATTTCATCACAGGGTTACCAAAGTCTGAAGGAAAGAGTGTCATCAAGGTGATTGTTGATAGACTAACCAAGTACGCACACTTTTGTGCACTCTCTCATCCCTTCAAAGCTAGTGCAGTTTCCACCACATTCATGGAGACAGTTCAAAAGCTACATGGCAACCCAAAGATTATTGTAAGTGACAGAGATCCCATCTTCACTAGACATTTTTGGACAAAATTATTTTCTTGTTTGGGTACTCAATTGGCTCATATCTCATCCTATCATCCTTAATCTGATGGACAAACCGAGATAGCGAACAAATGTCTGGAAGGATACCTTCGTTGCTTTGTCTCTGATAAACAAACACAATGGTTCAAATGGTTACCCTTGGCAGAATGGTGGTATAACACTTCCTTTCATACTGCAACAAAAATGACACCATTTATGGCACTTTATGGATACCACCCTCCTTCCATCACTTCTTCTCTAAAAGAAAAATATAAGGTTCAAACAGTGGAAGATCACATCGGGAATCAACAAGAAGTTCTCTGAATCTTAAAGGACAACCTAACCATGGCACAAAATCACATGAAACAACAAGCAGATCAACATCGTAGTGAAAGAAGTTTTGAAGTAGGGGATTGGATGTTTTTAAGATTACAACCATACAAACAAATGTCCCTCAAGCAAGCCAAGAAGGATAATAAATTATCACCAAAGTACTATGGACCTTATAAGGTGNTGCAAAAGATTGGTACTATGGCATACAAATTGGAGTTGCCTGCATCTTCACGAGTACACCCAGTTTTCCATGTTTCATTCTTAAAGAAGGTTATAGGCGACAAGATCCCAGTTCAAACTATATTGCCAGAACTTGACCAGGAAGGAAAAATCACATTGGAGCCTGAAGCCATCACTGACACAAGAATTTGCCAGCTGAGGAATAGATCCATTTATGAGTATCTCATTAAATGGAGGAAACTACTAGTTGAAGATTCCACTTGGGAAGATGAGTCTTTTATACAGAAGCATCCAAAGTTACTCAAGCGTTGCGGACAACACTTGTCTCAAGGGGAGGGGCATGTTAAGCCCTAATATTAGCTCATTACCCCTTAATTGGGGCATATTATATTAGTAATGTTATTTTATTTATGTCGGCTTTAGGCCATTATTTGTAATTATACCTCCTAGCCTCCTATATATACCGAGACATTTTCATTTTGAATCATCTTGTACTTAAACATTTAAGTGGGGTAAAAGGAGGTTTCCCACTCAAAGAGGCTTATTATCTGAAATTATCTCTTTTTCAAGGCGTTGAGTACTTTTTATGAGGTTTTTCTATGCTATATTGATATTTATTTCTTAACAATATGCAAAGAAAGGAAAGAATACATCCAACTTCTACAATTAGAATCTTTTCATCAAAGCTTCAGGACTTTTGCATTAAATTTTGATCTAACTCAAACTACATACAATAGACGTTGTCTATACTAATTTTTTCAACCAACCTCTTTTACATATTTTTACATGCAATATATAGCACTATAGTTCCTTTTCATATCACCATTTCGAATCCCATCCCCTTTCCCAAAATAGAAATAGTTACAAACAAAAAATGACACGTTTCACTGTTTTCATGCTTTTTCAGGAGGCAAAATTATGAAAAATAGGATACAAGACACCACTTTTAATTCTCAAAGTGTAATATCTGTGTAAAATATGAGAATGTTTTTTGTAGGTAAGCTCATTATAGAGAAAAACCTCTCTTGGTTTCTTGAAATTCATCTCCATATGGCCAGAATACGCGTCGCAAAAACATGTCTCAAACAGGAAATCATGAAAACTGAAACATAGGGCTCAAATATTCCTTCGAATCTCCCAATATGTGACATATTTTGAAAATATGAGAAATGTTTTTATTATTTGATTTGTCCTGAACAATATACTCTCGGGGATTTTCAAAATTCCTCTCCAGTCGGTCAGGAATTGATCTTGATGTTGACCACTAAACCAGTCATTTACATAGTGCATCCTGTAGCCTCTGCGCAGGAAAATCCTTTGCGTGAAAGTATCCTGTGATCGACAACATTCTTTGCACAAGAACATCCAATTCACGACAGCATCCACTACATGATGAAATCCATTGTGCGACGAAATCCTATGCACGACAACATCCTATGCGCGACAACATCCATTGCGCGATGAAATCCACTGCGCGACGAAATCCACTGCGTGACATAATCCTTTACGCGGTGAAGTGCTCTACGCAGCGTGTAGTGAATTTTTCATTGCACAGTTGCAAATGGAAATAGAAATAATAAATGATAAAATTCCTTTTGAAATTGACCCTTGGAGATGTTAGATGATGCCATGCATAAAAACAATATGGGTGCTAACAGGAATGACTTTGCAAATTGTTGACAAAACTCTAACCTTAGCTATGAAAATCATGTTGCTAACACCATATTAACAATACCTTGATTGTTGTTGTTGCATGCAAACTTGGCCAATGGAAAGAACTATTCCCAACGTTTCTATTGGTCCAACACATACATACGTAACATAACCTTCCAGAATGGTTTGTTCCTTCGGTCAACCTGTCTATCTCAAGGTGACATGTTGTACTAAAGTTAAGTGGTGCTCCCAAGGGCTCTTGGGAACTAGTCCAAATCGTCTTGAAAACGTTGATTCCCCTATCGGATATGATTATTTTTTGTATGTCGGGTAGTTTCACAATCTCGTTGATATAAAATCAAGCTATGCCTAGTGCCTAATGCATCATATGCACCAAGACAAATTGTTAACTCTTCGTCAAAGTGTTAACTACCATGAAAATCAAGTCATGCCTCCTTACCATCAGCGACAATCCCACAATAAAGTCCATCGAGATGAACTCCCACTTTGATTCCAGAATTACGTGTGGCTGTAGTAATCCAGTCGGATGTCTATGTTCAACCTTCACTTGCTAACATTCTAGACATATCGCTATGTAGTTGACTATGTCTACCTTCATTCCTTTCCAAAAGAATAAGGGTTCAAGGTCTACCCCCATCTTCATGACTCCAGGATGAGCCATGTATAATTCTTTATGAGCTTCATTTAAGATCAAACTTCTCAATTCGTCATTGGGAGGTATGTAAATCTGGTTATTATATCTCAATAATTTGTCGTTGTCCATAGAAAATCATTCAAATTTTGGTACCAACATGGTGTTTTGTCTGATAAATTCTTTAACCTCTTGATATCATTCATTGTTTCCCTGTATAGTTAGAATATTTTCATGTAGATCCTTTTGAAGAAGTATCACCGAAAATATGTGTAGTCTCTGATTCAATGCATCATCCACTCTATTCATTGTTCCTTTTATGTAGGTAAACTCGAAATCGTACTCGCTAAGAAGTTTTGACCAATGCCTTTGTCGTGCGTTCAAGTCGCTTTACGTAAAAACGTGTTGTAAACCAAAGTGTTCCATTTTTAGTTTGAAATTCTATCCAATCAGGTAGTGTCTCCACACTCTCAGGGCATACACAATGGCTAATAACTCTAAATTGTACGCCGCATAGCTCTCCTCATGATTTCTTAACTTTCTCGAGGTGTAAGCGATCACTTGACCGTCTTGCATCAAGACTCCGCCTAAGCCTTCCTTGGATGCATCAGTGCATACCAAGAATTCCTCGTCCATGTTAGGGACTTTTAGTATTGGTGTTGTCTTCAACAACTCCTTGATCCTTTGAAATTCTTTCGCACATTTCTCGATCCACACAAACTTATTTTTCTTCTTCTTCAATTCCGTAATAGGATTTTCTATCTTCGAAAAACCCTCGACGAATCGTTGATAATATCCCGCTAAACCCATGAAGCTACGTACTTATGGGACATTCGTTGGTGCAGGCCATTCCATAATAGCCTCTACCTTCGCTAGATCCACAATGATACCTTTGTCGGAGATAACATGCCATAAATAATGAATCCTTGATTGATAAAAGGATCATTTCGACAATTTCCCATGAAATTTGTTCTCTCGTAAACACTGTAGTACCAAGCACAAATGTTCGTCATCGTCTTTCGTCATCCGGGAGTATATCAATGGAGTCAATGAATACTCTAACTAACTCATCCAAGTATTCATGGAACACCCCATTCATCAATCTCATGAATACCCCTGGGGTGTTTTCCTGTCCCAATGGTAAAACAATAAACTTGTAATGTCCAAACCTCATCTTGAAGGAAGTATTAGGAATGTCTTCCTCCTTGACCCGTAACTAGTGATACCCAGATCTCAATTCGATATTCAAAAACATTGTCGCACCTTTCATCTGATAAAATAGATCATTTATTCTTGGCAACGAATATTGGTTCTTGATCATTGCCTTGTTCAATTGACAGTAGTCAATGTAGATTATCCACGACCCATCCTTCTTTCATATGAAAATAACAGGTGCACCACAAGGTGACACTCTTGGATGTAAAGTCCTAGGTCCAACAACTCTTCCAGTTGCATCTTCAATTCCTGTAACTTAGATGTCGACATATGATAAGGAGTTCTTTCTATCGGGTTGGTTCCAGGTTTCCAGTCGATTGTAACACCAATTCTCTTGCGGCGGAAAACCTAGAAATAATTATGAACACACGTCAGCACTCTCGTACTGCCAAAAGGTTTTCTAATCCTTCCTCCATGTTGTTACACGTCAAAATTTCTCAACTGGATAAGTGTCGCATTGTCCCTATCAATCGTCGTAAGTGTCACATCTTCCCTGCAACTTTCACAAGTGTCGCAAGTTGGTCACTAGTGTCGCAAGTTGGTCACTAGTGTCGCAAACGATGTTTAGACATAATGCCATGATAACGACACTAAGGAAGCACTTAAAACATCTCACATGACTGATTTGAAGGAGGAGAACTGGTTTACTGGAGCAAAATAACTCTTGACACCTGAAAGGAACCCTGAAACAAAGGTTTGGAGGGGGAACGCCCCCCTACTTCAGCTCCAGAAGCACTGGCACCCCGCTATAATGCTTCAGGGAGCGTTATAACGCTCCCCAACCCATTTTGGAGGAGCGCTCCTCATATTGAGAGCGTTGGCGCTTCCCCAAGGCTTACCAGGGAGCGCTACAACACTCTGATGCCCCTTCTAAGGGAGCGCTCCCTATTCTGGGTCAGTTGTTAGCCTGTTGAGGAGAATGAGGAAACGATCTTTCGAGATTAGAAGGCAGTTGTGCTCGAATTCTTGGTTTCATCAAGAGATCCCTGACCTAAGGAGAAGGTTCCCAACTTGTTCTAAAGATAACTCAAGAGGTTAAGCCCCTCTTAACCTATATAAACAGGCTCTATGATGGTGGAAAGGGGGAAGAGTTGAACATATGAAACTTATGATCTTGGAGGAAACTTATAGTCAGCCAAAGGAGAGTGATCAGTGAAGCTGTTGTTATCTAGGYTGTGGATCTTTCAGGCAAGGGTTAGACAAAGGGGACTTGACGAAGCTGTCGCATTCGCATCTACGATTGTAAGTACTGTTATCGTTATTCTCATTAATATGACATGCTTGGCCTGTTTCTTTCTAGTTTTTGTCTGATGTTACATGAACTTGTCATTTATTGATAGATCTATTTTCAAGCTAATTTCAATAGAGTAGGAAGTGGTCGTATCTTGTTTGGTCCACAGAGCTGAGCGAGGAGCAAAGGATTGGAGCGCAACTCGGAGCGTGCAGGGACAAACGTCGATTAAGAGGTACTTATGTTACCCTTCCTTCTCATGTATTAGTTTAGATAGATTTGAAAGGAATTCAGTGTCCACGTTAAGCATTTTTCTGTCTAAGGTTAAGTTCAAGCCTTAGAGGCGATCTACCTGTCCGCAAGGAGATTTTCCTACAACAGAAACTGGCGACTCCACTGGGGAGATAGCCTAAAATCGAAACCTCTTGTTTGGATTTTTCTCCTCATTGACCTTGTTCTGTCCCTTGATTGTTTCAGAACTGGTTCACCCCTCTTTGATTAGTTTCATGAGCTGATTGGCTCCTTACCTTATCACACTCAGCATACTTGTCAAGTTTGAATCCCAATTTTTGGAATTTTTTGACATTTCTGGGGCTTTTATACCCTGGCGCCCCTGTCCTAGTGTTAACAGAGCGCTAGCGCTCCCCCATACCCTTGCACAGAGAACTACAACGCTCCTTTCCCTTGGCAACAGAGCGCCAGCCTCTTTTTGGCCCAATAACCCTCCAGAACTGCCTTTTTCAGGGTTTTCCTTTGTGTCTCTTTTGCTGAGTGATCTAGTGAGTCAATTTTTCTTCTCTTTCAACCTTGACATCTATCCTTTTTGAAGAAGAAACATCTCATTAGTTGGATCTTGTCGCCTTCTTCACCATTTTCATTGAGTTTTTCCCTATTGAGTGAAATTTGAAACCCATGCATTGTTCTTCTCTCCTCATTTGCTGAGTAAAAAACCTTGGTGAAGGTCATCAAAGGCCTACATACCTCTTTGTCTCGATTTCAGTCAAGGTCATTGTTCTTCAATTTTCGCTTTTGGGTGTGAAGTTTGCTTTTCCCTTTGATTGTTTCTTTTTCTTTCTCTTTTTCGTTTTGATTGCCACGAAGGGTGTATTGTTTGTGTGACTTTTGCTTGTGCTAAGTTTGGTTTTCATTCATACCAAGAAAGATAATTAGCAAGACAAGCATTGTGTTGAATTGATCATCATCCATACGCAAAAAAAAAAGATATCTTCATGATTGATTGTGCATATTAGAAGGCATTTAAAAGTTTTTGCATTACATCAGGATTTGATTGAGAAAAAGAATCATTTGAGGGTATTTCGTATTTGTGCTTGTCAGTGGAAATAACTCTCTCTCCCTTATCTAGATGTTCATCGAAAGGAAATGACTGCTTATCATTTTGATGCACTCTTTGGGTCTGATTCATAATTCCATTTGTTTCACTTCCATGCACCCCTTTGCGTAAAGAACAACCACTAAAATCAACGCTAATTAAAAGTTATCTAGAACTTTTTCTTTTTTAGGATCCTCCACCAACAGTAGACTAGGATTAGTACTTTGGATTAGGGCTGTGAACATAACTCTCCAAAGTTTCTAAAACAAACAGTAGCATCCTGAGTTAGGGAGAGTAAATCCAGTTATCGTATAAGTCTGCCTGGGATCCCCCTCTCACACAGGGGTTATGCACGAGGTCTCATTCGGGTAAGCTACGGGGACTAACCCTCCGTGGTTTAACTGATTGTGGTGGTCGGATCGTATTATGGGGGTCACTTTGAGGTAAATCCACAATTACTGCGTGGAAGCCTTTTAGTTGATTTCAGGCTTGATACCCTGCCCATACGTTCGGATCGGACTGCCGACTGTTCCTGCCCAGGGGCTGACTGCGAATTGGTAACCTTAGTGGCCATAATCTTTAGGGTCTTACACAAGGTGACGGTGACGAGAAGTCTCACTGTACCTGGAGCAGACATTGGTCAAACTCACTCGGGCTCCTTGGAGTGTGTTGATATTTGATCTAGTTTTGTGAGTGGTTACTGAAGGTTTTCGTTCTTTGTTTGAATACATGTGTTGTCGAACATGGTATCAGAGCCTGTTTGAAGACCCTCTCATGTTGTAGATCGATGTCGTGAAGCCGAGTTGTCTCTTCTCTGTTTTATGATATTTTTGTACATTTCTGGGATGAGAGGACTGTTTCATTGCATCTGGAGTACTCATTTCATTCATGAATGCTTTTTGTTTCACTTGAAAAGGTTTATGTTTGTCCAAGATACGACCATTTTAGTTAGATCGAGAGGTATAAAGCCTAAATACACCCTTTTTAAATTTTTGCATAGTATTATTTTGGTTTTATATTGTTCTTTTTCGGGTTTCCACCCTTTTAGATATGCATATGCTCTTTTCCCCGTGCCCTGTGCAATCTCAAAAAATCATAAACAAATAGGAAAATGTGCATTTTCCGAGTAAGCTAATCGAGATCTAACGCTTCTTGTCATCGAGAAGCGAAAATTTTTTCTTGTGTGAAAACAGTTTTTTTTAGCATGTTTTTCAAGGCCAACAACAACAACAACCCGAATCCTTTTGTTGAAAAATACAATATGTTTTTCTAGCCCACTTGGCTAAAATTTTCCTTATTAAGTAAGAGGTCTTGAGTTCAAGTCTCTCTTTTTGTTACTTTTTTTGAAAAAGTTCATGCTCCATTGTAAAGTGTATTTCACTTCAAGTATAAAAGTGAATCCCTATAAGTAGCTTTAATATTTCATTTTAGAGTTATTTATTTTTCATTCATATTTTGTTTTATAAAGTAACATCATTGTAAAAGTGATCCCCACTTATTTTTATAAAAGTGGGTCACTTTATAAAGCAACTTACACCACCACGTGGTCCTTTGGTTACTGTTTATGACTTTTTTTAAAAGGGCATAACTTTCACATCTGAAGTCCATTTTCAATGCCGTTTTTTTTTAAATCGCCTAATGTTTCGAGATATTTCCATCTAGATTATCAATTTCAATTTTTAAATCCATATTATCTACATATTTAATATGGCTTCTTCTAGTAATATTTTTCTTACTAGCACCAACTACTTCCAATGGAAATCCCATATGGAAGATTTATTAAGAAGTAAAGGCTTGTACTAGATTACCTTGGGAAAGGGAAAAGAACCTATTGATGTTGATAAGAAAGTAAAATGGGCTAATAGGAATGACAAAGCACGTGGACTAATCAAAATTTCCATCTCTCCTAATTTAAGTTTCCACCTTAAAGAAATTGATGACCCCAATGAAGCTTGGGAAAAGATTGAAATTGTGTTTGGTAAACACAATATTATTCAAGCACAATAGTTAGAAAATCAAGTACTAACTTTAATTCATAGTGATTTTTCTTGCATTGAAGACTATCTATCTAAGATTAAAACACTTGGAATTTTATGTGAAGAATGTGAGATAAAGATTGAGGAAGAGTGTTGCATCTATCTTATTCTTTCTAAGATAGGTAGTGCATATTCTGCATTTGTATCTACCTTTTATGCCATGAGAGAGGCTCTAGGGAAATATTATCAAAAACCCACTCTTGAGTCCTTTTGTGATTCTTTGATTAGAGAGCAATATAATCTTGTACAACTTGTAGTGATCAGCACTGCAGGTACCTCCAATAAATCCTTAGTCGCCCAAAAAAAATATAAACCCAAGAATCCCAAGAAGCAACATCCTTGCCACAACAAGAAGCAAAATAAGGGTCCCAAACCCACTCAGAAAGATTTAGCTCCTAATGGTGAAAAATGATCAAAATATAAAAATAAGAAGACTGACATACATTGCAACTTTTGTGATAAAGATGGTCATGATGACTCCAAATGTTTGAAGAAGATGGCAGCTTTAGAAGCAATGATGAATAAGAACAACATCAATATTGATTATACTTCTTATTCTTCTTCTCATGGACATACGCTTGTTTCTTCTAGTTTCTCCTTCATTACAACTTCTACTTCTTCTTCTAATGAGTTTCTTATTGATTATGGAGCATCTTATCATATGGCTAAGGATAAAGACATATTTTCTTCTCTAAATGAATGTAACACCAAAAAAATATTTGTTGGTGATGATAGATCTCTTAGTGTTGTATGATATGGAATAGTTCAAGTAGATAATGATCATTTCAATGATGTATTATGTGTTCCAAGTCTTTCTTGTAACCTTCTATCAGTATATAAAATCACTCATTCAGGTGAAGTTAAGACCGTATATTTTTCGCCTCACCAAGTTGTAAACAAGGATCTAAAAGATCTTAAGCATGTTCTTGCAACTTAAATTGTTGATGATATTACCAGGTTGTACAAGTTTGACAACTTTGGGTCATCATCTTTTTCATCAATTTTTGTTTCTCATAGCGATGACTTGAGAAAACTTTGGCATGAGAGGTTTGGTCATCTAAACTATCACTCATTGCAACGACTATGTAATCAATAGATGGTGACTGGTATTCCTCTTGTTTCATGCAAAGATGGTGTTTGTGTCGATTGTGTTCTCGACAAACATCATCGGGACATTTTTGACAAATGTGCCTCTTGGCACACCTCCGGCCCTTTACAACTTGTTCACAATGATTTGTGTGGTCCACTTTCTTCTCCTTATTTTTATGGGTGCAATTATTTCTTAACTTTCATTGATGACTTTTCTAGATGTTCTTGGGTTTACTTCTTAAAACTTAAGAGAACAAATTTTGACAAGTTTTTGGCCTACAAGGCCCTTGTAGAAAAGAAATCTAGACATCAAATTCAAAGGTTAAGAACATATAATGGAGATGAATATGTGAACAATAATTTTGCAAGTTACTGCACTACACAAGGTATCCAAATGCAACACATTGTTCCATATACACCACAAAAAATGGTGTTGATGAGAGAAATAATTGTACATTAAAATAAATGGATAATTGTATGATACAATCTAAGGGATTAAGTCTAAAGTATTGGGCAGAAGCCATCAACTGTGAAAATTACATAGTAAATCAAACTCCCACAAAGGATCTTAAAAATATAACACCGAAAGAAGATTGGACTAAAATTAACCCAGATGTAAGTCACTTCCATGTATTTGGAAATATAGCATGGGCTCACATTCCTGACGAGAAAAGGAAAGAATTGAAGCCTAAAAGTGAGAAGTGTATATATGTTGGTTACTCTGAAGATGTCAAAGGTTATAGACTTCTTCAACCACATTTTAATGAAATTATTATTAGAAACGATGTTAAATTTGATGAAAATATCTTGGCCTACGAGCCTAATTTGGTGATTATGCCTTCTTCGACTTGTGAGCCATCTTCAACGTTTGTTCCTTATTCTATTCCTATTTTGGTTTCTTCTTCAGATGATGACATTGAGGATGAAAATCCACCTCCTCCTTCTCACCTTCCTCCAGATGAGTCCTTTTTGTTATCACATAAACTTGTCAAGACCTTAAGGTTTTGTGGTTTCTACCTAAGTAGATAATTTTTCTATCTCTCCTCCTTTTGCAGATCCGATCGTAAATTTTCCTCTCGGCTCGAAGTTTTTCTTCTATTTGCCTCCATCCATTTGATTGGCCTATTTTTTTACCTGTTGGCTTGCCTGAGAAATATCGGCCCCAAGCCTTTCTTTTTTCCCTAATTCAATCTTCTCTCTCTCTCTCTTTTCCTCCACTGCTGATCCTTTTGTTTTCCCGAGCCCTTAACCAATCATTCAAGTGATCAACACAGGTTGCAGTCGGGAGCACAAAGCGCAACACTTGAAGAAATCTGATATAAAATAAAATCAAGCGAGCGAGTAGATCAATTTCCAATGGAGGAGATCCATCAGGGCAATCGAATCGATGACGCGCGGACATTTGGAAACCCAAAGTTGCTCAAAGATTAGTGCCGGAGTAAAGGCCCGAGATCAAGGTCGAGTAAAGATTAAATCTGGACCGTATATCTCATTGGGAGAGATCAAGGGTGTAAAATTGTCGCGATAATTGGGAGTTCGAAATAATGTTAAATTTAATCGTCAAAGGTCCGAAGTCCCGAAGCCCAAAATAAGTGGGAGTCGTCTGATCTTAAGGGGACAGGTGGTAGAAAATATGAAGGTTTGCGGAAATGAGCTTTGGGAGTGTTGAAATGAGAAGTGTTGAAGTTGTCGAAGTGTCGAGGTCCCGTAGTCCCGAAATGTGAAGTCGCTAAATGATCTGAGCCATTCATTTCAGAAGGACATGTGGCACACGATCATCATAGTTGTGATTTCGCGAGTCAGAAAGGTCAAAGGGAAGAGTCATCAGGAATCACAAAATGTTAAGTCGCGAAATGATCTGAGTCATCCAAACAGGGGAGAAAATGGTAACAGGTAAGCGGAATTTCCATTTCACGATTTCATGTTTCGGAGGTGTTAGCATGGAACAAAGCACGAAGAAAAGGGACGCTTGTCATCCGAGACGTTGATCTAAAGTGCCAGAGCTATGACATTGATCAGGAAACCTCATCTCAGATCACAAGATCAATAGTCATGCTCCATTGTGGGGTCGGAAGGTGTGCATGTTTTAAAATTTCAAGGGGGGGGTGCAATCAGAACCGTGGTTTTTGGAAAGGATGTGTGGCGACTCATGGTGAATTGTGGGGACAAAAGTGGTTTTATTTCAAACCACCCTTGGTCACGCCCGCAATCATGCAATTGTGTGGGGTCATGGACCTAGGTCACATTGAGTATGGGGTGATGGAGAGGAGCTATGCAAAAGGATGAAGCACCCAAGTTGGTCACAGAGAAAGATATGTGTGGCCTCGAGGCGCCAAAATTGACTCGAAGGAGTTGTGAGCTCACCTAGGGCATTCATGGGTGTCAGGGTTCCATTCTGATCCTAATGCAGTTAGTTAATGGAAATGGGGGAGGTAGTTGAGACCTCGTTTCACCCTGTAAATGGAAAGCATGGAAACACCGGTCGTGGAGGCAAACTGTCAACCCAAGGCCCCCCTGTCAATGAATTTTCTTGCAAAGCCCATGCTGATCTGAGATCGCGTCTGACAGAAGAATGCAAGTGCAGACTGATAGAAGAAGGTGCATACGTGAAGATTTGAATGAAGTAGCTAGGTCACACTCTTGGTGTTGGAGGTTTTTCTGAGTATAAATACTTAGTTTTGATATTTTGTTAGGGTCGATGGTAAAGCAAATCTCCTGTATTGTAAAGTTTAGTAAAGCCTCTGGCTTCTGGTTATGTATCTGTATTTGAGACTTCTTTTTTAATGACGGCCATCTTTCTTGCTCCATCGTGTTTTCCTCTGATATTGAAAGAGTTCATGATTGACTGATTCACTTGAATTATTGTGACCACAGTATGATTAAAGTTTGATTATAGTGTTGTTATAATTCCTTTCAATTTCTTTGAGATTTAAATTCAAGAAGATCTTGTGATTAAGTCTTTTCTTCCTGGGCTGCTGAGAGACCTGATGCATACCTTTACATTTTTCTCACCAAAGTCTTCCTCCTACTTACCTTTACTACAACCTAATAACTGAAGTTGAACCAAGACCTCACCTGCTTGTGCATGCTATTCCAGTTTTCCGAGTTAAGACGATATTTACTCGAGACTGTGCCAATTTGACATTTTTTACAACCAACATGTGACATAAAACTCTGATGGGTATCAGGCTTACCTCTATCGCAATCCAGGGGTGACTTCCGGTGCAAACATTTCTGGCGTTGTTGTCGAGGACGAAAGTGAAGATATCTTCTCTGGGAGAATGAAAAAGAGCTTTTGATTCTGAAGGTGCATCATATATCAGAACCATTGAAGATTGCAGCTTGCACTTGGCGACTCCACCATCAAAGACTCCACTAGGGAGGATCCTGTTAATAGAAAAATGACCATACCAAAGGGAAAGACTAGGTATCAGTCTATGAGGTTTCTTCATGAAGTCATGTTCTTCTTTATCAACTCATTTCTCTCTTTCCCTTCACATATAAAGAGGATTATCCTCTCCTTTGTATATTAATATGACAATAATCCTTCCTTCATTCATCCATCCTTGGAAGAAGAAGACATGCCCTCTTCTTGTGTTGTAGATGGAGATCTTGTGTCTTCACGTCAGCCTATTCACAAAAGTGAGATATGTATTGCATCTCCTCTCGAAATTGATCACCCTTGTAGCCTTGAGGAGGTTGAAAATAATTCACAGTCTTCTCAAATCTCATCACCCTCTGTTATTCCTACTGAGCATTGCCATCAACTCATTAATCCTCATTATCAGCCCACTGCTTTTCAAATTAAAATTAGAAATAAGTTGTTTAAACCTCTGAGGCTTCCATATCACCTTAACCCTTATCCTCTTGATTCCTTTGAGTATCATCTTCCTCAGTTTTCTAAGGAGGATCATGTTACAACTGAGAGGCACTTGGGGGCCTTTGAGAACTTTATTGATCAGTTTGAGATCATTCATGATGATGTTACCATGGGCTTGTTCTCACATTCCCTATCTGGAGATGTTGTTGTGTGGTTTAGATGTCTGGAGGCCAGTTCTATTGGTTCTTGAACTGAGTTATGCCATGCTTTTTTAAAGTGTTGGGGTGAGACAAAATCCCTTGATCAATACTAGTTTGAGTTTAATGCCTTGAGGAGAGGGGAAGAGGAAGCCTTGGTTGTCTTAAATAGGAAGTTTTATAGCATTTATCATAGTATGCTTGTGGAGATCATACCCACAGAGACTGCTGCCATGGTGTACTATGCCATGGCTCATCATCCAAAGCTTGTCCTTATCCAAAGAGAAAGGAAATATTCATCGTTAATACATATGTTTGAATATGTTGTAGAGATCGAAGAGAACATCAGGGCTAGCAAGTGGATTCATAGGCAGGGATATCTCGAAATTTTGCATGTACAATAGCAAGAAGATTGTCAATCTGTTTCAGATTCTGAGCAAGAAGATAGTGAATATGAATCAGATCTGGAACAAAAAAAAGGAAGTAGGTATGATTCACGGTTAGAATCAGGTTCTTCAACATTTGCAGATTTTTCTATGGGCAAGAATTCATATCAATATTATGATCAGTTTCCAAAACATTTTGAGCGTGTAGCAGTGTCCAGTTGCATAGATAACCTTATGTTCTTGGCTGATCATAGTTATGATGTTCTAAATCTTGTTGCACCTTTATCTTGTGACCATTATTATGAAGAAGAGATGACAACTGTTGATGATCAAGAGTTGGTTTCAAAAGAACAAGGAGGGAATTTATTTGCAAATAGAGAGAATTTTACAGAGGAGCAACCTAGTGTTCTAAAGCAGCCAGGATTCTGTTGCATTATTCATGATCCTGTGGCCATATGCATGGAGTCATACATTTCATATTTTCTGAAATTTTAAAATTGCATTACTTCACCAATACTCACAGGCGAGTATGGTGTTATGAAAGGTTTCCAAGACCACAATATAGAGAAATTTCCTTTATTAATTAAGGAAAAGCATCAGGTGGAAATCAGCTATCCTAGACTCGCAGAAAACAAAGAGCAACATGTAAAGGAGGAGCTTAGTTGAAAATTTACAGCCCAATTGTAATCTTTGGTTGAAAATTATCTCGAGAATCAGGAGTTCAAAATAATGTTAAATTTCATCGTCAAAGGTTTGAAATCCTGAACTCTGAAATAAGTGAGAGTTTTCTGATCTTAAGGGGACAGGTGGCATTCGATTCGAAGGTTCACGAAAATGAGCTTTGGGAGTGTTGAAATGAGAATTGTTGAAGCTGCCAAAGTGCCTAGGTCCCGAAGTTTGAAATGCGAAGTCGCGAAATGATCTGAGCCATTCATTTCAGAAACACACGTGGCACACAATCAACATAGTCGTGATTTCATGAGTCAAAAAGGTCAAAGGGTAGAGTCATCAGGACTCGCGAAATGCAAAGTTGCGAAATGATCTGAGTCGTCCAACTAGGGGAGCATGTGGCAACAAGTAAGCAAAGCCCTGAGTCCTGAAATGTTGATGTTCATCAGGGTTGTCTGATGCAAAGGGATGCATGTCATCTGATACTTTAATATAAAGCATCAGAGTTGGGTCGTTGATCAAGAAACCTCATCTCAGATCACAAGATCAATGGTCACTCTCCATTGCGAGGCCGAAAGGTGCACACGTTTTAAAATTTCAAAGGGGGGGCGCAATAAGAACCATGGTTTTTGGAAAGGACGCATGGCGACTCATGGTGAATTGTGAGGACAAAAGAAGTTTTCTTTAAAACCACCCTTGGTCATTCCCACAATCACGCAATTGCGTGGGGGCATGGCCCTAGGTCACATTGAGTATGGGGTGATGGAGAGGAGTTGCACAAAAGTCTAAAGCACCTGAGTTAATGATAGAGAAAGATCTTTGTGGCCTTGAGGTCCCAAAATTGACTCGAAGGATTCATGAGCTCGCTTGGGGAATTCATGGGTGTCAGGGCTCCATCCCGATCCCGATGCAGTTAGTTAATGGAAATGGGGGAGGTAGTTGAGACCTCATTTCACCTCGTAAATGGAAAGCATGGAAACATCGGTCGTGGAGGCATATTGTCAACCCAAGGTCCCCATGTTAATGGATTTTCCTACAAATCCCATGCTGATCTAAGATCGCATCTGATAGAAGAATGCAAGTGCAGACTAACAGAAGAAGGTGCATACGCGAATATTTGAATGAACTAGCCGGGTCACACTCTTGGTGTTGGAGGTTATTCTGAGTATAAATACTCAGTTTTTATATTTTGTTAGGGTTGATGGTAGAGAAAAGCTCCCTTATTTTAAATTTTTAGTAAATACTCTGGCTTCTGGTTATGTATCTATATTTTAGACTTCTTTTTTAATGAAAATCATCTTTCTTGCTCCATCTTGTTTGCCTCTAATACTGAAAGAGTTCATGATTGACTGATTCACTTGAATTATTGTGACCACGTTATGATGAAAGTTTGATTATAGTGTTGTTATAATTCCTTTTAGTTTCTTTGAGATTTAAATTCAAGAAGATCTTGTGATTAAGTATTTTCTTCCTGGGTTGTTGGGAGACTTGATGTTCGCGGCAGACCTTTACATTTTTCTCACCAAATTATTCCTCCTACTCACCTTTACTACAACCTATTGACTGAAGTTGAACCAAGACCTCACCTGCTTGTGCATGCTAGTCCATTTTTTTGAGTTAAAACGATATTTACTCGAGACTGCGCCCATTTGACCTTTTCTACAACCAACCTATGAAATAAAAATCTAATGGGTATCGAGCTTACCTATGCCGCAATCCAGGGGTGACTTTTGGTGCTAACACTTTGAACCTAAACCAACACTAGCTCCACCACTTCCTAGATGGGTCCATTCAACATGAGAAGTCATTGATGATCTTGTCGGTGATCGTTCATATCAGCATTGGACACGTTCACATTTCCAACGAGCCTCTTTTCTTTTGGCTCAATTTTCAGAGACTCGTGATCCAGAGACATTTTCAGAAGCTTCAGGTCATCCATATTGGGATACAAATACAACAATGAATGATGAGTATCATTATTTAATGGAAAATGATACTTGGGATCTTGTACCTCTTCCAAAAGGAAGAAAACTTGTTAGATGTAAATGAGTCTACAGAACTAAGTATGCATCATATGGAAGTGTTGAAAGACACAAGGCTTAGTTAGTTGCCAAAGGATTTTCCCAAGTTGAAGGAATTGACTAGAATGAAACCTTTTCCCCTGTAGCCAAAATGAATTCCATCCACCTTGTTCTTGCCCTTTCTTCCTCACATAAATGGGAGGTCCATCAGATGGATGTTAAATTTGCCTTCTTGCATGGAGATTTCAAAGAAAAAATCTACATGGAACAACCTCCTGGCTATGTCTAGAATGAATCTAGCCTTGTTTGTCTCCTTAAGAAATCTCTTTATGGTCTTAATCAAGCTCCCCGAGTTTTGTATTCCAAAATGGAAAACTTTCTTATTGCCAATGGATTCTTTAGATGCCATTCTAATCCTAATGTCTATACCAAGAAAGTAGGATTCCATCTCCTAATCCTTGTCCTTTATGTTGATGACCTTATCCTTACTGGTAGTGACTAAAAACTTTTAAACCATGTGAAAACCAGCCTTAAGAAGAAATTGGAAATCACAAAATTAGGATTTTTGCACTATTTCCTTGGCCTCCAAGTTTTGCAAACCAATGAAGAAATTTTTCTTTCCAAATCTAAGTATTCTTGTGACCTTCATTGTCACTTTCGCATGGACGATTGTAAACTATCCCCTTCTCCCTTCCAGTCTAGAGTCAATCTTGTTTCCACCTATACTTCTCCCGAAGTTGATGACACCTTGTATCGTCGGTTAGTTGGTATCCTCTTATACTTGACTCATACTCGTCTTGATCTTTCCTTTACTCTTGGTCTTGTTTCCCGGTATATGAAAAAAACCCATTAAATCCATTGGAAATAAGCTAAAAGGATACTTCTCTATGTCCATGGTACATTTCAGTTTGGAATACATTACAGTTCAGGGGGGACTCCTTTATTGATTGGTTTCACTGATTCAGATGATTGGAAGTCTACTGCATGTTATTTTTTCAGCCTTGGTTCAAGACCTATCACTTGGGCTTGTAAGAAACAATAGACTATTGCACTTTCTTCAACAAAATTAGAGTACCAAGCAGCGGTAACTGCAAGTCAGGAAGCCTTGTGGCTTTGACAATTTTTTTCATAGTTTGGATTCCAACAGTAGCATCCGAACAACCTTTGGTATGAAAATCAGAGTGCCAACAAGCTCGCCAAAGACCTATTTCAGCATCAGTGAAACAAACACATTGAGATACACATGCAATTCATCAGAAAGCTCATTCATGATCAAGTTATTGATGTGCTTTTTTTCCCTATAGAAGATCAAGTTGCAGACATTTTCACAAAGTCTCTTACAAAAGCGAAGTTTTCCAAACTTTGATCTATGTTAGGAGTCCAGGAATTTGTCATCAAGGGGGGATAGGTTCTAATGCCTCCTTCCTTCTCCTATTGTGTCACTATTGTATATCCTTCAATACTATCCCAAGTTTTTCTTCAAGAAGGATGTTAGGATATTTAGACACTTAGGAGTTAGTTAAAATCTATTTGGTCTAATGTGTCGTTCAGTAAAAGTGTGTTTCTTAGTGTGTTTCTTTAGTATGCATTAGTATGCATTTGTAGTTAGGAAATTTGACGATCACGATATGTTCCTGACATAGAGTGATATGAGGGTTCATATTCTCCTCGATCTTAAGGTCCATTGATCCATGGCTTAGCACCCAATTGGTCCATGATCTCTATTTAAAGAGCATGGAGTTTCATTTGCTGATGATTGATTGTGAGAAACTCTCTTGTAAAATATCTTTGTAACCTTTTTATTTTTCATAAAGAAACTTCTCCAAGTGGTCGTGTTGGTTGGGGCCATGGATGTTTCCTCGTAGGGGTTTTACCACGTCAAAAAATAGGTGTGTTGATAATTGATCTGGTTGGGTGAGTGTTTACTGAAGGTGTTCATCCTCTATTGCAGTACATGTGTTGTCGAACAAGTAAAAGACAGAGTGGGATAGTGTTCATCTCCTAAATAAATTTGGGATAAGCTACATAATCTCTATTCCAAGGAATCTCCCATCACAAAGTCAGATCCTATTAAAGAAGATACAAGAATAGAACAAGAAGACGGATTCCCATCATGCCAAACATATTCAGAAGAAGAATATTGTGAATAAGGAATAGTAGACCTTGAAGCAGAATTAATATGTGCTTTAGATGAATTGACAAAAGAAAGGAAGAAGAACAAATATCTTAAGGAACAATTGGTCAAGAAGAATTCATAAGAAAGTTCCAAAGAATCCCAACAGGTCATCATGAAATTGAAATCTCAACTAAAAGAAGCCATAAAGATTGAAGAAACTTACAAAACTTAGATGGAAGAAAAAAAAATGTTTGGAAGCCGAAATAGAAGCACTAAGAAAGGAAGCAATGTTTGAAGGCCGAAAAAAAGGAAGCAGAGAAAAGAGAAAATATTTTGACAGATCATCTCAAATAGATATCTAAGGACTTAAATCAGCTTGAAACAAAATTTGATCAAGAAGAGAGAAAACTTGAAAAGGAAATCATCTCCTTGAATATCCAACTTGAAGAAGCAAAGAGAATAGAAGAAGTCATGAAAACTCATATGATGAAGAAAGAAGAAGAGGTTGAGAAGCTTGAAAAAGAAGTTTTCACATTGAGAGTTCAAATCACCAAGCTCAGTAAGAACATTGAAGAGATAGAATCATCCACATCATCAGCAGAGAATGTTGAATAGAAACACTCCACGTTTCCAGAAAAGAAAAACAAAGAAAAGAGTAAGAGATATGCAGAAGTACTCAAAGAAAGGGATCGTGGTAAACTAGAATCAAATAAGAATGCATATAATAGAGATAAATCTTCAAGAATACCTTTTGAATTCAGGAAACAGAGAATCTTCAATCATGATCAGCTGAGGAATGAATTCAGAAGGACTACACCACAAAGAAGATCATTCACTCTTAGGTATATAAATTTCTTTTATGGTCATTTTTTTTATTGTACTAACTTTGGACACAAAGTTTCATATTACAGGGTTTATGGAAGAAATGTTCAAGCAAGAAATGATTATGTAGTCCCACATAAAATTGAATTCTACAAATTCCGTAATTATGGTCACATAGCTCGTGATTGTAGAACCATGATGCATACTTCTATGATAAAGAAAATTTATATCATATATAAGAAGGTTTGGAAAAGAAAATAAGAACATGTAAAGGAAGATCAGATGAATAAAGGATACCCAAAATTCATACTCTCAGTATTGGAAATAGTACGATATGAAGACAAATCTACACAGGAAAAGGAATATGGAAAAACAAGAAGAATAGGTGAATAAAAGATAGGTCCCAGAGATCACAAGTTTTGCAGTAGTGAGAGAAAGAAAAGAAGAGTATGTGAATAAATAATAGGCCCAAGAGATTGTACTTTCAGGAATTGTAGTGCAAGATCAATCCACAGGTAGAAATAAAGAATTCAGAGTTTGGAAAGATGATGAGTCTACAAACGAAGAGGAATATTACTCCACATCAGAGCGGGTATTGTCTTGAGCCATCTGGCTTGGAGGCTCCCAGTTAATATGAATATTTAATAGGGGGATTCAGTGCAATAGCTACTACAGATCAGAGAACTATCCTTCTAGCAGTTTGGCATGTTTGCCGAGACAGATTTAGAGCATTCAGATAACAAAAGTATAGAGTGGAAGATTGATTGATTGATAAGTAGTGGCCCCACACAAGTATCAGTTGGAAGTTACATAGGAAGAAGTTTATGATTGTATTCCACATATGTATTCATGCATGGATATATTCAGTACAAATTGTTCCAGACATGAAGAGTTTGATTTGTAGATAGAAAATACCACTGGACACATTTGATTCAATTTGAGAAATAGGAATATGTGATGATCAGTTTCATCAGAGAAGTCTCCTGAACATTACAGTAATAGATGGATAAACATTATGGACAGTTTAATAGAAAAGGTATGAAAAGTGTGCAACATATGAACAAAGATGGATACTTAGTGGGTACATAAAACATTGGTTAGAGAAGATGCATAACAATGTATTTACAATCATTGGAATCAGTTGGAATTAGTCGGTTACATAAATACAAGAAGTGAAATGCACAACGAAACAGTGAAACAGAAACCATCAATCATCAAAAGAAAATCATTGAACAATATGGTCAAGTAAACATGACAAGTGAATGAAGAAATCAAGTAATGAATTATTTTGATGTATAACATAGAATTACAAGAGGAAGCACCAATGGAAAACTTATCAAGCACTCGAAGAGAGGAAAGGAAACATATTAAAGTAGCCTTACATTTATATACATTAAATCTTGTAGAGAAGTCAAGGGAAGAGAAATCATCAGAGAAATAAATCCAGAAAGAAAGACTAGAAGCATGCAGATAGGGGGAGACATACTAACATGGGGAGTTAACCTTTCTCCCATGATGTGAAAGGGAGATAAAAATAATATACGCATGAAGATAGGGGGAGCATCCCGAAGAAGATATACCCTTTTCCATTGATGTCAAAGTTGAGAAACATTTTTGAGGAGCAATGGTCATAGGCGGAACATGAGTGTTGGAGTATCGGTGTTGCCATCAGTGTTTCCATCAATGTTGATGTTTCCATCAATGCCAAATGGGGGTATTGTTGGATAGCTGGTTTGGACAGTTGTCTTTCATTTATTTCAACCCTTGGATATTGATTTCAACCCTTGGAGAATTTAGGAAGCCCTAGAGATGTGGTTGATATTGACAGTGATTTAGTTTTCATTGATGAATTGATTGATGTCAGCAGATGTGTTGGGTGCATTTGATGAAATCTACATGAAGCACCGAAGGTGTGGTCATGGGACACAAATTTGGTTGAGGAATATGGAAAAGAAAGAAAGTGTAAATGTATATAAGACACTCATAGATGGATAATCCTTGTCATGTTGTTTTCGGTGATAGGTGGTATGCCATGTGGTTCCTCATGGTTGAGGAGTTATGAGGTCATGAAGTTGGAAGCCTCAAAGATGGGTTAAGAAGCCCCTAATTGGTTAAAATATGGGTTGAGAAGCCCCTAATAGGTTTGAAGTCATTAATGAAATGGTAAAGTGGTTGTAACAAGAAATTTCAATAAGCCCTAAAGTTAAGGAAAGAGGTTACCTAAAAAAAGTATATATACACCTCAAGAAGTCACTCATAGGTAGATTTACACACACATTATATCGAATATATTCTATGTGAGTAACTGATTCTTATCTAAGGTAACCAAGGATATCTGAGGTGAATTTCAGAGGGACGATGAAGTAAATAAGGGAGAAATTCCAAGGGAGGATGTAGTCTTGTGATTATGTGTTCTAAGGTAGGTTATTTAAAGGTAATATTACCATTTTTGCTATAAAGTTTTTTATAGAATGATTCAGATAGTGAAAATTGTATGAGGATGAGAATACATGTCAAGGTACTTGTGGTAAAAATTTATGCTTCTAGGTCATTTTATTTTCTGAGATACACTCTGTGGAAAATAGGGTTTTTGGCTAGCCTTGAAACTAGTCTCAAACAGGTGTTCCAGGTAAAACAGTCATATGTTATTCATAAAGGATCCAAATTCAGTGATACTAAATGAATTGGATAGAGTAAAGTATTTAGTATGTTGTGTATTATTTTTAGAGCTAAATATCAAATATTATGTGTGTGGCATGCTCTACAAGTTCACTCTCTAGAATAAGCTAGAATTCAACAAGGTCTATCATTTTTGGTAAAAATCATTTTCTGGTATGTTCCAAGAAGTGAAACTTGGAAGAATTGCAGAGAATATATTGAATAATTTTGGGTATAAGTTTCAAACCTTAATTCAATATAGGTACGTAGTTATTCTTGTTGAAATTTAGGGTTTGTGACTAATCCAAAAACTAGTCCCGTGAGACTAAGGTAAAGTTTGATGAAGGTGTTATTCTCTTGTTACTAAAGTTGAGGAAGGTATGAAGGTTTGGGGTCACATACACAAGGTCTGTTACATAGTTAGAGGTATGTTTATATGCATGTTCTTAGGGTTACATGTTGATGATTTTATGGTGCATGCTTGAGGCAAGTCTTTGGTATATTGGCACATGGTGTATAGTTGTCATTGATACATTGATGAGGAATACACTTGTAATATGATAGTATATGTATGAGATACATCTCTTGGTGATGTTGGTACTTGGTTGAGGTACACCATTGATAGTACTTTCTTGATATATCCTATGGTATATGGTGTATGTCATGATTGAGTGATATGGTATATGGTTGAGATACATTGTTGGTACATTATATGGTATAAGTGTTGATGTACATTGTTCATGTACATGGATGATACATGGTATGGTACATGATTGGTACTTGGTATACATGGTTGATGGTTCATGCATATGGTAGAGGTTGAGGTCCACGATTGATGAATGTCTCGTATAGGTCTTGGTGCATGGTTGATGCATGGTTTGGTATAGGTGTTGGTGCATGGTTGATGCACTTGTTGTGGTACACAATTTCTTCTTGGTATGGTACAAGTTGATGGTTTGGTACATGCTTGGTAGAGGCATGTATTGGTGATGTTGGACATCTAGTTGAGAGGCGTCTGTGGTATGTGATCCATGTGAGAGGATATGATTGAGTATCAGTGACAGTGACAGGTTGGACAGGTTGATGTGACATGTTACAGGTTGATGAGGTGGTGATAGTGATAGTGGAAGTGATTTTGGTAGTGGCAGCTGGTCTACACTTATATTTCAAGGTAGTTGGATGGGGTAAGGAAAGGGGGTTGTAGCCTCCTTCCAGTTGGTGTCAGAGAACATAGGAAGTTGTAGCTTCATTTAGGTTGGAGCTTGAGAAACAGGGATTTGTAGCCTCCTTCTGGTTGGAGCCTGAGAATTTAGGGAGTTGGAGCTTCCTTCAAGTTCAGGAGCCTGAGAATTAGGGGGTTGTAGCCTCCTTCTAGTTGGAGCCAAAGAATTCATGGATTTGTAGATTCCTTCAAGTTGGAGCATGTAAATAGGGGGTTGTAGCCTCCTTCCAATTTCAACTAGATAATTTGGAAGTTGGTGCTTCCTATGAATTAATTCTTGATATATATATAAGAAATAATTATGTGGTTTTCTCCCATTTAGGTTTTCACGTAAATACTGGTGTATTGTGTATATGATGTGATGATGTTGATTTGATTTTGTCTATGATTATATTCTCATGATATATTGAATGCAATCATAGATGATACATTGATGATATACTGTTGAATATCGTTGATAAAGTTGAATAATATATTGTGGTTAAAAGTGGTAAAAGTGCTCATATTAATTCACCCCACCCCTCTGAGTATTCCAATAGGAAGTCATGAAATAATGAAAAGAGAAGTGTGTAGAACGATCGAAGAGAGAAAGGATCAATGGCACAGAAGAAAATCTACAAGGTTCCTTGAGCTACGATGTAGTGGAGTGTGACGAGATGAAGCTAGTGTGACAAGCGACAGAGTGGATTGCAACAGAATGAGTGGAAGTTCGATAGTCAAGTGAGTGAGTCACCAAGGCATGCTCACAATCTAGTGGAGTAACTAGGTACGCATGCTACAAATCAAGTACGACAGGTTGAATACTTGTGACTTGAATCTTGCACTCCTATTCTATCTACACATTAGGTGCTCTGTAAAGTAGAATGTGAATTGTTGTGTCAATTTTGATGAGATGCTCTAATAAGATTAGGTTTTGTTGTTGGAGATGAGATGGAGCTCATTCCACATAAGATTTGGTCATGGAATCGATTTCTCTTTGATCATTGAAAGGATTAATGACGATTCTTGAACATTTTCGTAAAATAAGAAATAATTGTTTCGCTTGATTTAGTCGAAGAATGTCCAGTTGTAATTGGACAAGAAATATTATTAATTTAGACATAAGTGTTCCCACATTTAACTAAATGGAATTTGATATGGTCAAGATATGTCCACAATATAACTGTTATGCATCCACATACTTAATTTAGAAATACTTTTGTCCACATATAATTAACTGGACTTTGATTTGATCAAGATATGTCCATAATATAACTGTTATGTGTCCACATATAGTTATTTGAACTGAAACAAAGACATTATAAATAGGAATGTGCTCTAATCGAGTAATGTGTTGAGGAGTATAGAGGGAAAAGGTCATCTAATTGTTCAAAGAAGTTGAACTAGAGATATATAAGATCATCTTGAATTAAAGAGAAAAGTATTGAGAATGGTCTAGTTGTGCAAGGAATTTTTCATTAGATTAAATTGAATATAGGGAGGCAGGGTGGTGCAGGAGAGAGGGTTGGTGCCTAAGAGGATTGGTGTCCTCATCATTTTAATAGGTTGGTTCTTGAGTGGATTGGTGTCCCTGTCATTTGTAATAGGTTGGTTCCTGAGAGGATTAGTGTCGTCATCATTTGTAACAAGTTGGCTCCTGAGAGGATTGGTGTCCTCATTATCTATAACAGGTGGGTTCCTATTGAGCTAAAAATTTATAAATCGTAAGTTGGTGCTTGTAGAAGAACATAAATAAATATGTTCTCTGGTTTTCTCTTGCATTGGGTTTCCACATAAAAATTCTGGTGTATTGTGTTTTCTTTGTTGTTTTGATTTATGCATGCATTAGTGATTAAGTAAGAACTTCAAAATAATATTAAATCATTAAAATAAAAGAAAATTAAGAAAATTGATATAATACTGATTCACACCCCCTCTCAGTATTACTATGTGTCTCAACAATCATAACTAAATTTACATGTATTCATAGGTCCTCCATCCATTTGTTACAACCTTATATATTATGTTTTCCATGGGGACCCTTGTGACCCATAGATCACTAACATAAGTAGATCATAACTAAATTTACATGTATTCATGGGTCCTCAAGCTAGATGTTATAACTTTGAGGTTATTCTAGTACTTGAGGCACACTCTTCCTTGTTGTAGTCAGTCCTTCGATGCAATCGACACAAAAAAGAGTGTTTTATCTAGTCACCAGCTTCACATTGTGGGTGGGTACTGAATAAACTTACAATGCCAATGGGTTCCAAAACTGGTAGTGCACTGAAGGGTCTAATGGAATATGCATAACACAGTATGGATATGGACAATGTACCACTAGGTGGGAAGAGAGCACAAGAAGTATTCAGGACGAGATCTAGGAAGAAGAATATGGTGGGGATGGACAGGATTGGTACCAAAAAGGTATATGTTTACCAATTGTTATGGTCTTGTTCCTAAGCAATTGTCACGATATCCTATACCTAGGTTAAACACCTTCAACTCGTATTTTCCCTGACTAACCCTGACATATTTCTTCTCACAAACTAATTTGTCTCCCATCTCCTTGTACTATCATATTCCCTTGAAACTACTGGCATCATCATATCCTCCCCTCAAAATGTTCTCCATTTTCTTTGGTCCTCCCACTATTGCTGGAGAATCCCCCTTTATTTGTCTTGCGGCCTCCTGGACTATCAACATTGATGTGGAGTGATTATTCTTAACTAGTGACACCATCCACATATAGGTGCAGTATTGTGACCTATGATCTGGCCACCTAAATCCTTACCAAGTTTCTCCCATGGTGGTGTAGTCTAAACGTTCTATGTTTAATTGGCATTTCTTACCTGAATCTAGTGATCTAAATCTAGGAAAAACCACAATTTTATGTTGTTTAACTTGAATTTCTAAATGCATAAATAGAGTCATCATCCTAAGAAACCCCCGGGGCACTCAGATTACACAGACTTAACCACTCAATGGGATACTTGTTATTCCATGGACTATTTTCCCTTCGTTATAGAAAGGGTAACTCTGGGAGATGGAAGTACCGATCAGGACCAACCATCATATGACTTCAGAGGTCACATTAACCAACATCTGACTTGAATTTTTCTCATGGCCTATTTGGTGGCACAAATGATCTGGGCCAGATACTATCCATCTTGCCCACATCATGAAAACTTATAATATGTACTATGTTCATCCATTAATCCTTGTACTCACCAATCATATATCTTTTCCATTCATGTTTAATTGACTTCTTGAGGCAGTGAGAGCATAATTGTCTCATGCCAAACATCTTTATCCCCCATAGCAAGCATAATTAACGTCTTGATCGAGACAGCATGAGAATAATTAGCCCGTGATAGACATTTTTAGCCCTCACAGTAGGCATAATTGACATATCAATCGAGACAATGAAATAATATTAAGCCCATGATGAACATTTTTATCCCCCTAGATAGCATAATTAAGGCCCAATTAGGTGCCAAATGCACCTATGACATAAAAATTTGCTAACATGGCAATGCCACATAGGTTCCATAGAGTAGGCCACAGGGAAATGGTGTGTCACAATGGTGATGTCATCGGTCTTGAAAGCCGTCGAATATGAGTCATAAATATGATGAATACTACACTATCTCGTAGGTCCGATAAACGTCAGGGGACCAAGAAAAAAATATAATGAAATGTTGAGAATTAATGGGTAACATCCAATGGTAAGGTGGATTTTGTCCATAATGTCAGAACACCCTGTCGGACTTCAACACCATATGTAGTAGTGTATTTTGTATATATGAATGTTGTTGCGTGTGTTTAATTTCTTATGTGCATGTTTAAATCAGTTGCATTCATGAGTTTAATTATTAATGATAATAGTATGAGTCTATATGTCATGTTGCACGTATTTTCCACAGTGGAATTGATATGTCATCTAATTTAATAGTAATGTGTCCCAACCAGGGACTTGGGTACATCACATGTGATCTGAGAAATCACCACTTACATGTATCAATTCCAATTGCACTATTCTTTTGTGGCTAAAATTTCTTGTAATGTCATGATCACGTGGTTCTCCATAGAACAATGTTGGAAAGTTCATTTCCTCTACATATTTTTCCTTGAAAATTCCAAGTGGCATTGTCCTTCAGTAGGTGCAATTTCAATGATCTTGTCTAGCAAGTCATAGATATGATGTGACTCTATAAATCCATGTATTAATGTCTCAGTAGGTATTTCATTCTCATATTCATTATTTGTATCTCTTTTAGAATTACTATGCTAATTTTGCATGGATATATCATCTTTTTCCAAAGCATGATTCCATTTCTCATTTATACAAATGTTTTTATCCTTGTATAAACTTCTGGAACACAATTATTTCAATTCTCTCATGACAACATTTACACGTACTTTTCCTTTTTGATATGCATTTTTGTATTCCAATCGTCTTTCCAATGCAACTGCAATTGTTGTTGCTTCATCCATGAACTAGGGTAATTCTTTTTGCACAATATCCATATGGACAGGCACATCAATGATAGATCCTATCAAACCCATCTAATATCATTTATAACTCTATTGTCTAATCTATGCAAATGCAATTCTGAGCAATACAAGTCTTTCTTCAAGATTTGAAAGTGTTTTTTCAATTAGCAATGGTACATTGTGTCTTATTTGCTCAAGTGTTTAAAACTGTTGAAATTTTCCATTTTAAAGTGCTCGTTAGCAAGTAGTGCACATAATTTTATTGGAAAATGTTTTGTGATTTCCTATCAATGTAGCATATTCTTCTTCCAAGCTTTGGTCGAGACAAGTAATGTTCTTTTCAAAATGCAATTCTTCACAAATTTCACATTTGTTTCTAGGTGTGTCTTTAATTTTTTTCATATAAACTTGCCTTGCATCCTTTTTTTTAGTTTCTACGCGTTTAGATGACAACCTTTTTTTGGCTTTCTTGTTACTATGCATTAGTTGTTTAAATCAATGATATGACAATTTTCACTTTCTTTTATGCAATTTTGTTGTACAAACAAAATATGCACAATCTACATGTTCATGTTTTTTTTGTTTCATTTTTTCTTAGCAATATGGCATTGCAACTACTATTTTCACATAGAAAAATTTTCAATCCATGATAAGATAGATTATGCTTTTTAGGTGGACTTGTTTTTCTTCCTGGTAATGCACCTAAATGTTGTCATCGTTATTTTCCAACAACATTGCATCTTGACAATGTACACGATCAACACCTTGATATCTTTTTAATATGCATTTAATAAGAAATATGTCATTGCTCTTCATTTTCATACATGGCATTTCATTAACTATATGGTAATCAATCCAATGTTTTTTATTTGAACCAATTGGTGTTTGAGCACAATCTTCACTGCATCTACTCAAACATGTTTCTCTTATTAATGACTCATAGTGGATGTGAAACGTATCTGTTTCAAATGATATCACATCAAATGTTTCATTACAACTTAAATCAATTGAGTAGAAGTTTGCAATTCTCTTATCAATAAAGGACCATACTCGAACATTTTCTTTAAACAAGATCAATATCCATTGAAAATAAAATGCCCCACTCTATATCTTCCCTTTTTCATATGACATTGCCATATTGATGAATTATCCTTGCCAATTCCCAAACATTGATGTATTATGTATGACATCTTCCATCAAGTATTGTTCCAAGAAATGAAACTTGATTACTTTCCATAAGTGCATTGAAAAATGATTGAGTTTTATACAAATGAAAAGAATTCACATTGAACTTTGTCTCTATCAACCAACAAATAACACTAAAAATATTGTCCCCACAATTATATGTACTTGTTGTTGCTCTATTTAATCCTTGAAAATGCATATCATGCATAATACAATTCCAATGGATTTCAATGTCTTTTCACATTAGTGACAAGTAAATATTAGATGATCCAAAATAGAATCCAGGAAATTTCTTGTAAAGTAACGGTTCATAGTGCCCGTTGACAGGATTTGCATCATGAAAAAAGATGCAACATGGATATGTATTTGGATTTGCATTGAAAAAAAAATAACATTTTCCCTTTTTAGTGACCCAACTCCAATTGGTATGTTTAACCACTTGATCATCCATCGTATGAAAAATGTATATCCCCATAGTCTTCTATATAGCTCATATAGCTTCATATATGTAGACAAATGCATCTTGCAAAGATATGTGTCAACATCATGGATCCCATGTAACTCATACAAAAAACTAGATCCTAGTTCATATTGATACGACTCAAATGCCTCTTCATTGTCATTGTCCACACAGAATAATAAATGGTCTATCAATCCATTTCAAAATTCAATGGAGGAATATCAAAAATCAAGAGAACTTGAAATGCATCAAACAAACAGTTTCCCAAAGTATATGAAAATGCATGTAGTCTAAAAATACCATTATTGTCTAGTACTTTCTCAATGCTACTATGTATAGTACATTGTCCTCTCATTTGATAGCTTTCAACAAGGATTGTCTCTTCCATTTCCTAATCAATGTTCCTTGAACAATTCCCAAGCTATACCTATGACAATAAACAATTGCAAAAAAGAACAATACAATTTCAAAACTGCTCAATCTTTTTTTTCATTTTCTCTAGATTTGACTTTTCTTTTTTTCTATAGCCTCTTCCCCAATTCTCTCTCTCTCTCTCTCTCTCTCTCTCTCTCTCTCACACACACACACACACACACACACACACACACACACACACACACCTTTGTGTGTGTCTGATAAAATTACAAATTCTTGGTAGCTCTGGAAAACCACATCATACACCTCACACTCTTCAATCAAATGAAAATAACAGAAGATACAACAAGATACAAAAATTTATCTTAGCTTTCTAAAAAATATACACACACTCCATTCTTAAATTATGTTTGTTGTTACTATGTTTAAAATTGCAAATTGCAAAAAGAAATGGTCAACGATGAAACTAATAAAAATCAACTCCAAAAATCGAATACCATATGCCTGCACAACAAGGATAACCCCTTAGTTTCGTAAATAACCCTATTAAAATATAGGGAATTTATATTATAAAAAGAAAAAAAAAGTATCTATTACTACATTCAACATTGAAAATTGAAAAATAAAAAATTATTCAATGGAAAAACTAATAGCATTCAAGGCCAAAAATCAAATACCATATACCTGTGTTGTTGATTTTTGTAGCTTTGGGAAGGTATTCTCACATGACCCTGGGTGTTGGTCATGTGGGAATCCTCGTGGGCACCACATCACACTTTTGGTTTTATGAAAACCCCCTTGGATTTGAGTAGGGGCTTTGTGGGTTTGGTGATGGGATTTGTGGGCTTGTGTTGGGGCTTCACACCCACAAGGAAATCCTAATTTGATGTTGACTTGTGTAGGGGCTTCTATGGTGACCCCTAAGCAGGGATGATCGTAAGGATGGAAATTTATTTTAAATGTATAAATCTTGGTGAATCTTTCTAATCCTTCATATGTCAACTATAAATGTTTGGCGATATTTTTGTAAAAATATTCAAATTTCTAATTATTTTATATAATTTTTATAAATTTTTGGCGATTTTGAAGGTAAAATAATTTTATCCTATAGAATTTAGGCGAATCATTTTTAAAATAGTGAATCTCGTTTTTGGAAAAACCATGGAAAATTATCCCATGACCGAAATTTAACCCCTAAAATCATCCCTACCCCTAAGGATTGTATATAAAGAAGAGAGGTCATTATGACATTTCATATCATGTAGAGTGTGTGGAGACATGATGGAGCTAGCATAAGTGAGTCTGCACTTGTGCTAGGAGGATTGGTGATCTCAACAAAGGGAAAGTCTGCAAGGTAGAGAATATGGACCTAAAGAGAGAAGCAAAGAAGGTCATACATGTGGAGTGAATTTTTCGTACTATACCGGGTTTACAGGAGGATGAAGCATGTATATACACGGATTACATAAGGACAAATCATGTATAGGGTATACGTGGATTGCAGTAGAGAAAACCATGTATATACACAACAGTAAGGTGAATCGCGTATTTGATTTTATGGGTAGGTACAGATCCGTACAGGATGACAAGTGACGTTATCAGGCCATATAGGTGGTCTACAATAGATTCATGTACAAAGGAGATTCATAGGGATATTATTGAGGTTTGGTTTTATGATTTGTATGGTTATTAGAGAACAAGGTTGTTCTCATTTTTGGTGACTTTGGAGGACAAGGTTGTCCTCATATTCTAGTGATATTGTATTGGCTAGGAGGGTTGGTTTTTCCCTCAAGATTTTTGATGTTAACAATATTACAGAACTTAAATTGTGTCTCAGGTATATTGATTATTCATCTTTGATATTTTTTTTTTCCGCTGCATATGTTTTCAGTCAATAATTTTAGTGTAAAGTTGTTCAATTATAACAACTAGGGTTTTATTGTTAGATCACTAAGAAGGAATTTTCATATTTTAAATTAGTCACATAGAGTTGCATGTGAAAATTGACATGGTATCAGAGCTTGGGATTTGAATAGGATGGGATCATCTTGAGACACATCTTTGGCTACAACACTGGAGAAGTGTTGTTCTTGTTCTTGTTCTTGTTTCAGGAAGGTCACAGGTGATAACTTTGAGAGGGAGATATAGTGATGGTTGCAGGTGACAACATGTTAGATGGTATCTCATTTGAGACATGGAGTAGGCCATCCAGACGAGGATTTGTGAACTATTTCATCTCGGTGGTGTGGCAGGTTGGGAGTTTTGGTGGATTGGGAGAGAGCCCATATCACAACATTATGTTGTGTGGTAGATTGCCAACCCTGTGTTTGGAATTTCTGTGGATTTTCATGGTAATTTGTGATGGGTACAACTCAGGTTCTTTTGCATAGACGAGATGGTTTCATGTGTATCACAATTTGACGAGATAAAGTCTTCATTGGGTCAGAGAGTTGCACATTGTCGGGGTATGACGATGTATAAGGTATTTGACCTAGGAGGATGAGGACACTTGAAGAGATGAGTTGTGGTGGTATAGTTTAAGATACCCTTCTATATGACCAACATTGGGGGGACTTAGTAGCCTAGTTGTTCCCCCTAGGCTATAGTATCACTAAAAGGGGACTAAGGTGGCCAAATTATGTCATTAAGGTGTTAAAGTAGAATTATTAAAGTGACATTGGCTAAAAAGGAAATAAAAGCTAATTGGTTGTGATGAGAAAGTAAAGAAATAAACATTAGAATCCAATTAAATAATTTAAGTGAAAATTAGAATACTGGAGTATAAAAGAAGATGAGGGCGCCTCACTCCTCATTCTTGATCATTTTCTATTTGCAAATTGATCTCTGACAGCTTGAGTGTTTTGAGGGTTTTGACTAGACAAACCCTAGATATTAGCACGAAGGTCAAATATCCCTCCTTTCCTGGTCCAAGCTTGGCCAAGGTGGTGAAATATTCCACCCTCACCATTCTATTACAATTTAGATCCATTCCTTTCATTATTTCTGAAGAAGGGTGCAATTGTTGGAGGATTTATGTAGAGAGGGCACACTGTCTAATCAAGGAGGGTTCGATTTGGCTTCCGAGAGTGCGATCATGAAGAGATATAAATAGGATTCTATTTGTCTCACATGGAGAGACTTTTCTTGGAACTCATGGGGGTTTTTAGTGCCCATATTTATTTATTATCATAGTTGGAGGAATTTCCTATAGGAGGGCACACTTGGGTTTTGAGATCCAGTGATTGGTAGTCAGTTTTTTCATATACAGCCAGGGGATATTTTCATATGAGTTATCCATCATCATATCTATAGGTTTGCAGTCATTTCTTGGAGTTTGGAGGCCATACCTATTGAGGATAATGTTTTGATGTATTTTCTAGCCAGAGAGGGGTGCAACTCAACAAGAAGGTTCAGAGAATGAGCGGAAGGGAAAGATATTGATATTTAGATCTTTGAAGGAAGCTACTATATATTCAGGAGATTTCATATATCTCTCTTTATTGTATCTTGGAGGAATCTACAACCACATATTCTATGTTTTATTTATTTCCATATCTTCTCTTCTATTGTACTGAGGTCAGATATTTAATAAATAAATTCATGTCTGAGGTGTTGTGGATATTCTCTTGTTTTATTCCTATTTGTATCTTGCTTTTATCAATATTTATTTTATGTAAATCATTTACTTTCTACAAAAACTAAAAAATAAAATGATAGCACAACACAAGAAGAAAAAACCTACAAACTATTTGACAAAACCTCTCAACCAGAAACACTGAAAACTAAAAAATTAGACATGGATCCACTTGGGTATCTTACAGTGGCATTAGAGTTGTGAATCCTCCTAGCCTGTGGATATTTTCTGATGAAAGGATACAACAGGAAGAAGAGGGATAAAGGTACAAAGGAAATAGAAGTAGAGATGGGAGAAAGACAAGATGATGGTACTGATAAGGAAGTTCCAATGGAATTGGCAAAAATAACACAAGAACTACAATGTTTTATGGATAATAAAAAATTTATCATACAACACCATCTGGATGAGACACTGGAGTGTTTATCCATGGGACAGGATGAACTCTCTTTGACAGATATTAAAAAGGGAAATGAGCGCTTGGTTACTACATTGGAGGCAAGACAGAAAAATATTGCACATCTACTCATAGATGTGGTACATGGCAAGGAACCGCAAAATAATGGAGGGAACAATGGGGCTAGTGGATCTCATGGAGGAGAGAGATATCACATTGAGTCTACTCATAGGGCCCAAACTGAGGGGAAAATCCTATTTGGGGGTGCAAACAAYAGGGTTCCAAGGAGTAGCAGGATGACACCCAGGCCTTACATGCCTAGTTTCCTATACAAATGGTAGCAGGATACCCACATCCAAGGATGTATAGAGGTAGAAGACAACTTTTAGGAGTATGATAGGGAGTATGAATTTTTTAGTGTATGATTCAGGAGACAATTTTCATTGACAGAGTATTGTGGAATCAAATATAGAGGCATGCCTAGATAATTTCATAGGGGCAACAATGATATAGGGTGAAAAGCAGGAAAAATGGAGATTCCCCCCTTTGACAGAGAAGCTAAATCTTCTACAAAGATATGGTTACAAAAAATGGATTCTTATCTGCATCTAAACCCCATGATGGAGTTGGATTCCATCAAATTTTATACTTTTATACTTGGAAGGCAAGGCCCATGAGTGGTGGTACCATGGGATGACGACTTTGGGGCATGCACACATTACCTCATATGAAACTTTCACATAGAGACTCATGGTTAGGTTTGATCAAGGTGATACAAAACTTCATTTTCGTGAGTTCACACAACTTAGACATATAGGATCAACTAAGGCATTCATAGAGGATTTTCAAAGGAGGTAGTGATGGTTCCAGATGTGTCAAAATCTAGATTGATTATGCTCTTTTCTGAGGGAATGACCAAGCCATTGCATGGTTTGGTCAAGGATTTTAAGCCTACTAACCTACGGGATGTGATTTGGAAGACTAAAGACTTAGATGGGGTAGCTTCAAAAAACAAGTTTACTCCAAGGCCATCACTTTCTCCAAGAGGAAGAGATCAAAAGGTGGTATACAAAGGTAAGGGGAAACTTTATGAAGCTACAAAAAAAGACTTGAGAAGGAAGAAACTATGCTATACTTGTAAGGAACCATGGGAGCCAGGGCATAGATGCATGGGAAAAGGGGAAGATTCATTACATGGAAGTCCTTTTAGATAGAGAGGAGGAAGATGTTGGACATCTTCAAACCATGGAAGTGACCTAAGCAGAAGAGAAGCACACGCATGAGGAAGAGGAGGAAGAGACAATGCACAAGCATGTAGGGATTAATAAGGTTGTTATAGCATCCATCAGTGGGGTACCAAAATTTAGTAGTTTTAGGATGAGTGAGGTCCTCCAAGGAAAAAGGGTCAAATTACTTATTGATGGTGGGGCTTCCCATAATTTCATTGATGCTACATTATTAAACATGAGACATCTTCCCACTATTGAGTTTGACGGGTTCTTAGTGGAGGTAGTAGGACGACGCACCATGCCATGTGATAGGTACATTCCATGGATGAGTATCAATTTGGGAAGGTACAACTTGACATAGGATATATATGTGATGGGCCTACCAGACACCAATGTCATACTTGGAGTTCAATGTCTTATCACTTTGGGTCCTATTACCACCAATTACAAATCTATGGAGATGTCCTTAAACTCTAAAGAAGGAAGGAGGGTGACCTTGAAGGGAATGACAGAAAATGCACCTAGGGTGGTCTTAGCAAAGCACATGGAGTTGATATTTAGATGAGAGGGCGTGGCTTATGCAACACAATGTTTGGTTTTGGTGCAAATATCTAAGGAATGGAGCCAACACTATTCACAAGACATACAAAGGATGTTGGGTAAGCATGAAAAGGTATTTCAGAAAATTCCTCCATGGCAATCACCAGATAGGGGCTTTGAACATACCATTGAGCTAGAAGAGGGAGCTAAACCAATCATCACTACACCATATCGACACCCAAAAAGGTTCAAGAAAAAAATTGAAAAGGCCATCAAAGAGTTGTTGGACATGGGTCATATTAGGCCTAGTTCAATCCCATTTGCATATTCAGTTGTGTTGGTTAAGAAGAAAGATGGCACCATGAGCATGTGCATTGATTACAGGGAACTCAACAAAAATACAATTAAAAAAAGGTATCCCATTCCTAGGATTGATGAGTTTCTTGATGAGCTCCATGGCGCAGTATTCTTTTCAAATATTGATCTTCGTTCCAGATACCATCAGATTCGGGTAAGGGATCATGATATTCACAAAACAGCCTTCAAATGTCATTATGGACATTATAAGTTTTTAGTTATACCTTTTGGGATAACTAATGCACATGTTACATCTCAATCTTGCATCAACAACATATTCAATAAGTGGTTGAGGAAGTATCTTTTGGTTTTCTTTGATGACTTGATAATCTATAGAAAAACTTGGGAAGATCACCTCAAGCATCTGGATTAGATTTTGAGCATCATGGAGGAGAAATACTTGTATGCCAAGGAGTTTAAATGTGAGTTTGGGATGATAGGCGTACTATATTTGGGGCACATCATTGGAGAAAAATGGGTACAAATTCATCAGGAAAAGATACAAACCATTTTGGACTGGCCAACACCTAGGAACATCACATAGTTGCGTGGATTTCTTGGTATTTTCACCTATTATAGGAGGTTTGTTAAGGGATTATCACAAGTTTGTGTGCCCTTGACTGATCTAACCATGAAAGGGGAGTTCAAGTGGACTCAAGTGGCTTAATAAGTGTTTGAAAAAATGAGGTAATTTATGAGCACGTGCCCAGTCCTAGCATTACTAGACTTCTCTTAGCCCTTCATACTAGAGTGTGACATTGATCCGTCAGGATTTTTCGAATGACTTATGGTTGAGTTTTTATTTGCACGCATTAATTAACCATTGAGAAACTTAGCGAAAGAACGAGAAAATAAAAGGAATTATACAGCCATATACATATGTGCAGATCTAAAATGCAATGAAAGACAGCAAACCATAATACGCAGGTTGATAACGGAGTTCGGCACAACTTTGCCTACGTCTCCGAGCCTTTTCTCTGTGGGGGAGGCTTCTTTATTTCTGTTCGAAAGCTCAATGTTACATCATTACAATGCTGAATGGCTACAAGATTGATCTGGTCATGTTCGCCCAGATCTCTAGAACCATGCACAAAAAATGGCACGCAAAACGGACGTCCGGAGCTCTTAGAAATGGTCCGAAAGCATCTCCTCCTCAACAGTGTCCCTGCCTCAAACTGGCTTTGACTTGGCTTTGCCTCAGCATCTCTGCTCTCCAAAACCATCCAAAAGATGTCCCCATGGCCTCAAAATGGCCTTGGTTAAATAGTGGGGAAGTTAGTTGTCCATATCCAACTTCCTCCACGAATTTAGGCTCTAAAAATGCCCAATAACTCCCAAAAATGAGTTAATTACATTAAAAAGGGCTTACTTAATAATAAAAACCCACAAGTGGTTAAAAACCCACTTTAAAAACTATAAAATGGTTATTAAAACGGGATTTATCCCCCCGAGCCCTTGCGCGCGCCCTTTTGCTGGTCACATAGGCTTCATCTGGCCTAGCGCTAGCCCAAAGGGCTAGCGCTGGCCTAACCACCATTCGACGCTCTAGCACCCGGTCACATCGACGCACATAAAACCACGGGTAAAGAAACTTACCCCGCACACTTTGCAACGGTCACGTATTTAAACCATAACCGCACTCCGTTTGAACCATAGCCTGGTCACATGTATTACAATATAACTTCGGGTCAGGGTTAAGTTGTTACAACTGCTGCGCCCGCAATGGAGTGGACCCCCGAGCATATGGTAACAACAACTGCTTGTTGGCCCGTTGGTCAGAGACTTTACACGAAGGCGCAGTGTGGAGGAGGTCCGGGGTTCGAATCCCCTGGGCCCCAAAAACTTTTGACATAGCCCTCATTGGCTAAACCCGGGGTGCCACGTGGCAACCCGTGATTGGGCCACGTGGCACCCTCACATCCAATCGATGCATGCCACGTGTCGACCGATGATTCATTCACGTCGTCCAACCAGAAGATGCCACGTGTCCATCGCTGATTCATCCACGTCACCTGCCACGTCAGCGCGTCGTATGTCCCAGTCATCCGTGCCACGTCACCTGTCATACGATGCTGACGTCATCTCGTGCCATGTGTCACCCTTTTAGTGGTGACATGTGTCACTTCAGGATTGGTCCAACTGCGTGCCAAAAATTCCAAATCAGCCTGACACATGGCACTCCCTGGAGCCGCCACGTGTCCTGTACAGAACCTGCCACATGTCAACGTATGGACCTGCCATGTGTCCTGTACGGACTAACACGTGTTCTGTACGGACTGTATGGACATGTACATTCAGCATCCAAAATTTTGCCTATTTGGCTTGGTGGACATAATGTGATATCTTCTCCATACGGACTTCGTTTGACAAAGTAAATATACCACCAGAATCAGGAAAACGAGACGGACGCAATGGTGTTGGTTTCGTCGGATTCCGAGCACTTTCATGTTTGAGCATTTTTCAAGCCCTGATAGGCTTCTGAATCCGATTTCGGATCACACCTCCCAACAATAAGACCTTTTGGTCCCCAAAAGGTTACTGACCACTCAACAAGCTCGGGATAGGCCACACAGCTTGTTTTGGATCCGATTACATTAATGGAAGCAAAATACAATGAAGTTGAGACATCCACTTCTGGCATAACCAAGTGACTGCTTTCTTTCCTTCACGGTGTTCTTCTTGCTTTGCTGGTAATCCGTCCTCCTTCGTGGGTACGTGCAAAATCCTTTTGTCCTTCCTGGGACGAAGCTCCGGATTAAGCTTCCAACAGCTAGCCTTTTGATGTCCACTCTTGTTGCAGAACGTGCAATGAGTTTTTGGCATCCAGACCTGCTTAACCTTCTCCTTCTTCCGTTTTGGACTTGAGACTTTACGTCGTTTTTCCTTCTTGGTCGACATAGGTTTCCTGTACAAATTTTGTCTCTTCCAACACTTGGCAACACAATGCTTAGGTGAATGACAATAAGTACATGTATATAGTTTCCACAAGTTCCGGTTTACTTGATTATGCCTGTTATAATCAAAAGGAGAATTAATAAAAACATGACCATTATAACTTCCATGCTAATCTTCACCTTTCTTTGGAGACGACTTGCATTCACTACCACAATCCTGAAGTGATGCGCCATTTCCTTTTGTGAAGTGTTCTCGCAATGTCTTAAGTTGGCCATTTGAAGCATCACTTGCTTCTGAAGTTTTGGAACCCATCTTGGAAGACTCTCCAAGGTCCCCTTTGCCATATCCCAATCCTAAGTATCGAGGCCTTTCCTCAACCTCAATAGGATTCACAATGCCTTGACCTCTACATCCAAGGCCCTTTCCTTTTTCATAACCCATCTTGGTTAATATTCTCAAACCTATACCTTTTGTGTGTTTTTCGAATTCACCAAAACCAACTTGATGAGAATGAGGAAAATTTGATGAGGAACCTTCACTGCATACCTCAGATGTGTTTTCTGAAACAGATGTAGAAGGCACTTCCTTCAATGCTTCTTTTCCTTTGTTTCTCATTGAAGATTTCACTTGAACCGTGCTCTTTCATTCCAAGTAGTCTTCATACAACACCTTCACCATCTCGGCCATGGCAAACACCGAATCTATGAACTCCTTCTCATCTTGAGAAATTCTTCTTGTAGATTCCATTTTCCTCCTAGAGATGTGTTCTTCTCTGGCTAACATGCAAAACTCAAATCCAAACGTCAACTAGCTCTGATACCACTTTATCCGTCAGGATTTTTCGAATGACTTATGGTTGAGTTTTTATTTGCATGCATTAATTAACCATTGAGAAACTTAGCGAAAGAATGAGAAAATAAAAGGAATTATACAGCCATATACATATATGCAGATCTGAAATGCAATGAAAGACAACAAACCATAATACGCAGGTTGATAACGGAGTTCGGCACAACTTTGCCTACGTCTCCGCGCCTTTTCTCTGTGGGGGAGGCTTCTTTATTTATGTTTGAAAGCTCAATGGTACATCATTATAATGCCGAATGGCTACAAGACTAATCTAGTCATGTTCGCCTAGATCTCTAGAACCATGCACAAAAAACAGCACGCAAAACGGACGTTCGGAGCTCTCAGAAATGGTCCGACAACATCTCCTCCTCAATAGCTTCCCTGCCTCAAACTGGCTTTGACTTGGCTTTGCCTCAGCATCTCTGCTCTCCAAAACCGTCCAAAAGTTGTCCCCATGGCCTCAAAATGGCCTTGGTTAAATAGTGGGGAAGTTAGTTTTCCATCTCCAACTTCCTCCACAAATTTAGGCTCTACAAATGCCCAATAACTCCCCAAAATGAGTTAATTACATTAAAAAGGGCTTAATTAATAATAAAAACCCACAAGTGGTTAAAAACCCACTTTAAAAACTATAAAATGGTTATTAAAACGGGCTTTAGCCCCCCGAGCCCTTGCGCGCGCCCTTTTGCTGGTCACATAGGCTTCATGTGGCCTAGTGCTAGCCCACAGGGCTAGCGTTGGCCTAACCACCATTCAGCACTCTAGCACCCGGTCACATCGGCGCACATAAAACCACGGGTAAAGAAACTTACCCCGCACACTTTGCAACGGTCACGTATTTAAACCATAACCACGCTCAGTTTGAACCATAGCCTGGTCACATGTATTACAATATAACTTCGGGTCGGGGTTAAGTTGTTACAACCGCCGCGCCCGCAATGGAGTGGACCCCCGAGCATATGGTAACAAGAACCGCTCGTTGGCCCGTTGGTCGGAGACTTTACACGAAGGCGCAATGTGGAGGAGGTCCGGGGTTCGAATCCCCCGGGCCCCAAAAACTTTTGACATAGCCCTCATTGGCTAAACCTGGGGTGCCACGTGGCAGCCCGTGATTGGGCCACGTGGCACCCTCACATCCAATCGATGCATGCCACATGTCGATCGATGATTCGTTCACGTCATCCAACCAGAAGATGCCATGTGTCCATCGATGATTCGCCCACATCACCTGCCACGTCAGCACACCATACGTCCCAGTCATCTGTGCCACGTCACCTGCCATACGATGCTGACGTCATCTCGTGCCACGTGTCACCCTTCCAGTGGTGACACGTGTCACTTCAGGATTGGTCCAACTGCACGCCAAAAATGCCAAATCATCCTAACACGTGGCACTCCCTGGAGCCACCACGTGTCCTGTACGGAACCTGCCACATGTCAGCGTACAGACCTGCCACGTGTCCTGTACAGACTGACACATGTTCTGTACAGACTGTACGGACAGGTACAATCAGCATCCAAAATTTTGCCTGTTTGGCTTGTCGGACAGAATGTGATATCTTCTCCATAAGGACTCCGTTTGACAAAGTAAATATACCACCGGAATCAAGAAAACGAGACGGACGTAATGGTGTTGGTTTCATCAAATTCATAGAACTTTCATTTTTGAGCATTTTTCAAGCCCTGATAGGCTTTTGAATCCGATTTCGGATCAGACGCATCAGGAGAAGAAATTGTGGCAATCCTTATTCAGAATAGACATCCTATTTCTTTTGAGAACGGAAAACTAAGGGGGATTGATTATTTATACACCATATATTATAAAGAGAAGTTATCCATCATGCATGTGCTAGCTAAGTTCAGAAAATACTTGGTGGGAGCCAAGTTCATAGTTAAAACATATCACAACAACCTTAAATACTTCTTGGAACAAAAATACCTCAATGAAAGGCAATAGAAGTGAGTGAGAAAAATCCAAGTCTATGATTTTGACATAGAATTTTTCAAAGGAAAGAATAACGTGGTAGCATATGCATTATCTAAGAGGCATACAACTTATGCTTTATCAGAAATTTCAACTGAATAGAAATCACATCTACTAGTAGAATATTCCAAAAACAGATTTGATTGTGATATTATGGATGGAAAGATTCAAGATGAGAGGTTTCAGATTATAAATGATATCATATAATATAAGGGGAGAATTTATATAGTGCCAAAATCCAAATTTAAGGAAAGGGTGCTAAGAAAAATTCATGATTCACCATTAGCAAGGCACCAAGGGTTCCTCAAAACTTACAAACAAATTAGAGAAACATTTACATGGAAGGGTCTCAAAGAATATGTCTTTCACTATATCAGGGAGTTCACAACTTGTCTGCAAAACAAGGTTGAGCACACACATCCGACAGGCTTGTTGCAACCACTACCTATTCCAACATAGAAATGGGAGAGTATATCTATGGATTTCATCACAGGTTTTCCCTAGGTGCAGGGAAAGGATGCCATCTTTATAGTTGTCGATCAATTGAACAAATTTGCACATTTATTCTCCATATCCATGGAGTATAGCGAATCTCAGGTAGCAGAGTTATTATTAAAATAAATCTTTAGACTACATGGGTTTCCCAAGAATATTGTGAGTGACAAGGATAGAAGATTCTTGAGCACTTTCTGGTAGGATTTATTCAAACTTGTTAGCACTGAATTGACCCCTAGCATGAGATACCACCCTCAAACTGATGGACAAACAAAAATAGTCAATAAATGGGTGGAAGGGTATCTCAAAAATTATGTGGCAGGGCAACAGAGGGCTTGGATCAAATGGCTACATCTAGGGGAGTATTGTTACAACACTACTCATCACAAGTTCATTGGAATGACACCATTCAAAGAATTGTATGGCTATGATCACTCACCTTCATGGAGGTTGTGCTAGGAGACAACAAGTCTCCCATGGCCAGGGATTGGATCTAAGAGAGTCGGGATATTCTGAAGGAGCTTAAATATCACTTGCAGAAAGATCAAAACCAACATAATCTCTATGCGGAAAAAAATAGCGTGGAGCGGAGTTTTGAGGTAGGGGACTTGACCTGTTTGTGGTTGCAACCATATCAACAAACATCCATCAAAAGAAATGGTGTGGAAAAAATCAAACCATGTTTTTATGGTCCATACATGGTGAGTAGAAGAGTTGGGAGGTAGCATATGAAATTGAGTTTCCAGTGGGAAGAAAGATCCACATTGTATTTTGTGTGTCATACTGGAAGAAGGAATTGGGTCAACAAGTAGCAGTTATAGAGGATCTACCACCACTTGATGAGGAGGGCCAATTGATTCTAATTTCTGAGGATGTGTTAGAAGTTAGAGAGAAAATGTTGAGAAACATGAGCATCAAGGAGTATCTCATAAAATGGAAGAATCTACCCATTGAAGATGCTTCTTGGGAAGGTGAATAGGTTTTGCAGCACATGCATTCAGAATTACTTGTGGGAAAGAAATTTTAGGCAGGGGAGACTATAATATCCCATTCTATATGACCAATATTGGGTGGAATTAATAGCCTAGTTTCCCCCCCCTAGGAAATAGTGTCACTAAAAGGGGACTAAGCTGGAAAAATTATGTCACTAAGTTGTTAAAGTTGAATTATTAAAGTGACATTAGCTAAAAAGGAAATAAAGGATAATTGGTTGTGATGAGAAAGTAAAGAAATAAACCTTATAATCCAATTAAATAATTTAAGTGAAAATTATAATACTAGAGTATAAAAGAAGATGAGGGTGGCTCACTCCTCATTCTTGATCATTTTCTATTTGTAAATTGAGCTCTGGAAGCTTGAGTGTTTTGAGGGTTTTGACTAGACAAACCCTAGAGATCGTAATAGAGATGAAATATCCCTCATTTCCTAGTCCAATCTTGGACAAGGTTGTGAAATATTCCACCCTCTCCATTCTATTCCAGTTCAGATCCATTCCTTGCATTATTTCTAAACAAGGGCACAACTGTTGGAGGATTTTTGCAGAGAGGGAGCATTTTCTTATCAAGGAGGGTTCGATTTGGATTTTGGGAGTTAGATATTGAAGAGATATGAATAGTCTTGTGTTTGTCTCACCTAGAGTGACTTTTCATGGCACTCTTGGGGGTTTTTAGTTCCCATATTTATTTATTATCAAAACTGGGTGAATTTACTATAGGAGGGCACACTTGGGATTTGAGATCCAGTGATTGGTAGTCAGGTTTTCCATCTATAGCTAGGGGATATTTTCATATGAGTTATCCACCATCATATCTATAGATTTGTAGTAATTTATTGGATTCTGAAGGCCATATCTATTGTTACACATTATTTTGGTCACTCTGGTGATGTCTCTACAGTGATGTATTTAGGCTCCCACAAGGACTTTTTGTCTGAGAAAAGTGACTACTGTCCTCTTCCAAAAAAGCATATTTTTAAGATGAGTTCACAGGATGCCTATGTTATAGGGTGCGGAAATTCTTCATTCTAGTAGGCAACCCATACTTAGGGTGCGAACTATTTGCAGTCTGGTCCATAGGTAGGGTGTGAACCTGTTTCAAATCTCGGAAAAGAGAAGAGGTCATGAAGGTTCTAGAAGGGAATCTTCTAGAAAATGAGTTGGTATTCACATGGTTGGCATCCTACTGACTTCTCAGATTTAGTGGGATCATCCTCATCCATTTAACCATCTCTCATTCTCCTATATATTGAAAGGTTTCTCATGGAAAAGGTTAAGCAAGATTGAATGAAGAACTGGTGAAAGAATTGTGTGAAGAACTCTGTTTGGACAGAAGCTTGAAGAATCTATTTGTTCTATCAAGTTGTACTAGATATTCTTCATGCAAATGTAAAGAAAGTGTGTGTGTTGGAACCAAGGGTCACTGAAAGGAATCTTGCGACATCAAGGCAATCTGGTTGTATCTTCTGCTTTCATTTCATATAATACAACGATATGTCCCTTTCCCATAAAATCACTCTTATTTTATTGCATAACTCCTTGATCATATGCATAGGTTGACATTGAATATACTTTGCTATCATTGGTTTGGTTGGTTTGTGTTGTCTTGGACCTGATTTCACAAGATCACCAGAGCGAAGCAGGAACAACAGAGACCTAAGGAAGCGATATAAAGGTATGTCACTCATTCCTTCTCAGTAGTAGATTCAATGACTGCAAATTAGAGAAAGAGTCATGTCCTGTCCTATTTTGTTCTAGATCCAGGTGGATATAGGGAGATCTCTTAGTGTCCGCACCTACCGATTTATCCAGTAACATCTATTGAGGCTGAATTTTTGAGGGAGTTTCCATCTAGAGAGGGGTGAAACTCAGCCAAAAGATTTAGGTAGTGAGAAGAAGGGAAATAGATTGATATTTAGATCTTTGAAGGAAGTTACTAGAGATTCAGGAGTGTTCATATATCTCTCTTTATTGTATATTGGAGGCATCTACAACCACATCTTCTATCTTTTATGTATTTTCAGATGTTCTCTTTTATTGTACCGAGGTCACCTATTTAAAAAATAAATTCAGATATGAAGTGTTGTGGATATTATCTTGTGTTATTGGTATTTTTATATTATTTTTATCATTATTTATTTTATGTAAATAATTTACTTGCTACAAAAACTACAAAATCAAATCCTAGCGCAACTCAAGAAAGAAAACCTGCAAATTGTTTGACAAAACCTCTCAACCAGAAACACTGAAAAATGAAAAATTAAACATAGATCCACTTGGGGATATTACATCTAGAGTGGACTAGACTGAGTTCCCAACCATATCTTGGGACTACTCAAATGAAGGCACATTATCAATGGTATCATGTGCAAAAACAGAGACATTTTTGTGATGGACTTGGGTAGAAGTTCATTGGATGGTCATGACTTGGAGAAGCAAAATGCTTCTCTTGGAGGATTTCATGACATGTCACCCTCACTCGACCAAGGGCCATGGATACATTATTGTAGCCGTAGATTATTTTACAAAATGAGTTGAGGTGATGCCAACATTTGACAATACCGGAAGGACTGCAACATTATTTATATTCAAACACATCATTGCTCGGTTTGGTGTTCCTCAAGCTATCGTTACTAATCACAATAGCCACTTTAGAAACTTCATGATGTCTGAATTCACTGAAAAGTTGGGTCTTCGCCATGAAAAATCAACACCCTATTACCCACAAGCCAATGGCCAAGTTGAAGCAATAAACAAAGTCCTCATTACCATGCTTCGACGAATGATAGGGATTCAAAAAACAAGTTGGCACACAATGTTGTTTTCAGCATTGTGAACTTAATGGACATTCGTTAAGTCTGCTACTGAGTTCACGCCATTCCAGTTAGTCTATGGTCTAGAAGCCATCTTACTGATTGAATGTGAGATACTCTCCCTAAAACTAGTCGTGAAAATTCTCCCAAACACTTCTACTGAAGAAGAACACCTGTTGTATCTCATGCAATTAGACAAAACGCATTGCGATGCCACCCTAGTCATAGAAGCCTAGAAGAAACGCATCAAAGACCAATTCAACAAATATGTCAATCCATGCATTTTCTCCGAAGGTGATCTAGTTCTCCTTTATGAACAAGATCGGGATATGCTAGGAGCCAGAAAATTTGAAGCTATGTGGTGAGGTCCTTATATCATCAGACAAGTTTTGGAGAAAGGAGCTTACGACTTGATGGACTACGATGGTATCCCTTTGAGTGAACCCAGAAATGGGTTGTACTTAAAGAAGTACTATGCTTAAGATCACATGTGCATGAGTGCTTGTATTTTATTGTATCATACTTTTTGTGTATTACTTTAGTATGCTTTTTCATTATTTGGTCTCTTCCCTCAACCACTTATCTTGCATTGTGCTTGGTTTCCAGATGTTGGAGTCTTCACTACCCCACATTGGCTTCGTCAATGGCACTAGTCATAGTACTCAGAACCTTTCTTCTATTGCATGGGCAATTTATGCCCCTACAAACGAACTTATGAGTCTACGACGTGTGTGCCTCGGTCGTGCGACCAATAATATTGCAGAATATAGCATCATCATTGAATTGTTGATTGATGCTATTTCACTTGATATATGCTACCTGGTTATATGACTTGATTCGCAGCTAGTAGTACTACAGTTAAGTAATGTCTATGCTATCCGAAGTCCTAGTTTATTATGGGTATATTTATGAATTTGCCTCTTGGAACGTTATTTTGATTATATCGAATATCAACACATTCCAAGATGTCTAAATACATTGACTGATGCCTTAGCTAACTATGTGTTAGACAGACATTTGGTACATTTATAAACCAATCACACATCACGTGTATAACACAACACAAAATAAGTTGGTAGAAGCCGTATATATGTATATAACGATCAAATGTTTTTACAAAAAGTTTTTATCCAACGATCAAAATCTCAAAATACCAAGCCTATAGCTTCTACAAAATAGAATCATGGATGATGCTAATGGTAACACACAACTTCTCGGGATACCGTATGGAGCAGTTGACTGAGAGACTCAGACACGCCCAAAGTATGGCACTGGTAACGTCTCGGGATCTCCCCAATAGCAATGTCTGGGACATCCATGGTTAACCCCTCTAAGTTTTGTTCCACTGGCTCATAGTCTTAGGCATCCCATATCGCCACTAGAGCCCCTTTTCCTTGCCTTTGAATGGGAGACGTTCCTGGAGGTCGATACGGCCCCACATCTGTGTCATCAAAAAGAAATTTTTTGATTAGTCCTTGGATAAACATAAAAACATTTCATATAATAAAATTTGCAAAATTATTTAAAAAGAACAAAATGTGTACTTCTCACCTAAGTCACCCCACTGAGCATCCTCAGGCAGGACCAAATCTGGATCCCCTCGAAAATCCAAACTAGCGTATGCATAGTCGTCGATCATCAACATCCGGGGCCTCAACCAATCAAAAAATGAATCATTATACTTGATTATAGGCCCTGCTACGTGTTGATCCATGAGGCTACACCACCTCAGCATCCTCGGATCTTGTGGGGCCGGTAAACCCCAATCAACCTATAGTCGCAGCAGTGGGACCCTCTCGAGGAAGAATGACACCAAAAGTGGCCTGTACCCAAACTTCTTCAAGTCACCCCTTCTGCACTTTGTCAGTTGTCTCTTCATATAGCAGAGAACTGTGTCCGACCATTTGAAAACCTGAGTCTCTGTGCACTCTGTGGTGTATTGGAAATAGCTCTGGAGAGCCATGTGTGGAGCCACGCTCCCAGCCATGCGTGTAATGGTAAAAAGGATAGTCTGTAGGGTCAAATATTGTACCCCACAAATGGAAACCTTACCCTTGCTTCGCTCTGCCTTGGTAACACAATATTGGTGAACATACTCTCTCATAGGAAGTTTGTCGCCTCTACCTCCAGTCAAAGTAGCATGGTATCCATGTCGTGACAACCTCGTTAGAAAATAGATATCCTCGATATCTAGTGTCGGAGTATGGACTCCCACATGAAATAACAGTTTATCCACGTCCCACATGTGGACCAGGTACTCTAACAACTTGAGTTGGGCTCTCATGCCTGGGATCCTAAGAAATTACAAGAGCCGACATTCCCGGAGGGCAGTGGTTGTACCCAGGTCATTCCTGGCAATGGCATCATCCTCCCCATGTTCCCTTTCCCTCCATTCCAACATCGTGATGGTCAACACCTATAATGAAGCCATGAGAAGGAAGTCAACGACTTGTTTTAAGCTATTGCATAATTTTTATTGAGCAAAACCACATATTAAAATCCATTTTTCGCCCCTCGCAGGTGAACCTTTTTCATAGTGTGAGATTCTCACAGGTGCCCTGATGCCCACCTGCAAGAATCTTAGATGCTTGAGCACATGTTCCGACCCTAAAATGGACTCAAAACTCTAAAAATTGCGAATAACAACAAAAAACAAACCATGGAAAAGTTGGAGAATCAGGAGGTTACCTCGTTGGATGAAATCATTCGCTGAATGATCACTTGTGCCTCCCGCAATCGAGCAAAGAAATTTGGGGGAAAATGAGGTATGTTGGACAAGTTTTTGGCAAAGTAACAATGAAATGGTAAAAAGTCCTTTTCACCCATATTTATTCACTTTTTACTATTTCTTATTGATCTTTTATATTATTTTTATTGTTTTGTTTATAAAACCTAATACCCTAATAGCCTTGTGAGTATAGTTTTTCGCAGATATAGAAACTTTGAAGTCCGAACGAGGGGGTACGGGTGTTTTTTCCTTTTGTCGCATGTACGACTACTATTTTAGGTTTTTTGTAGAAGAAAACTCAAGCTCAGTGTTCATTCATTCTCACACTCAAAAATATATGAGAACGTAACCAAGTATACTTTTTATCGTCTTTTCGTACTCGTCATGGTAACACGAAAACAATGAATGTAAGGGAGTATCCTTTAATCTCTTTTCACGCTCCATAAAAACGAAAAGATTGTTGAGCGATCTTGTTCTTTTCACACTCGTTAAAGTATTTGAAGAAAACGTTCGAAGGGAGATAGTTTATCACTTTTTCGGTCTCATCGAACTCATTTACGAAAAAGGAACTAGGAGAGTTCTTTTTAAGTGTTTTTCAGACTCTCAAAACATGAAAAAACCCCGAGTTTTCTATCCTTGGACTCGTTAAACAAACATCGAAAGACACATAATGGGACCGAACCACTCCTTCTTATGGTTCGTTAAATATACTCCGAGGGACTTGTCCGAAGGATGAGCTTACATCGACAAGCATATGTTATCCTCCTCAAGCTTGTGTAAAAATAAAGAGGTACTCGCCAGAGATGGTGGGGGGAATTTTGTGAAAGGGATATGTTTTCATATTTGTGTTAATGGCAGTAAGCATCACTCTTGAACATAACACCCCCTATTCATCATTTGAATCCGGGTTGGGAAATCCATTTGTCTCTCATTCGACTTGCTACAAGGTCATATCTTGGTTCGTCTTTGAGTCAGTGCTGGAAATTCCTTGATCATGTCATTCATATCTTGAAGAGAAGTTTAAACAAGCCCTCTATTGAGTCGGCAATCTACAATTTCCCTCCAATCGGGGGTTGCGTCCCAATTGGGATTTATCTTGTAAAAGGGGATTGGGTTTGGCCTCCTTGGTGAAATTGTCCACCAACAGGAATCTGGTAATTAGGTGTGAAAGATGGAATGATGCCACTAGGATCGGTGCCTATGATAGAGGATGGAAGAGGTCCTCTAAAAAGGGGTCAAGGAAGTGTCAGAATGAAACCGGGAACAATATGGTGCACATAAGTAGTGGAACTGTTACACATTATTTTATTCACTCTGGTGATGTCTCTACAGTGATGTATTCAGGCTCCCACAAGGACTTTTTGCCTGAGAAAAGTGACTGTTGTCTTCTTCCAAAAAAGCATATTTTTAAGATGAGTTCAGAGGCTACCTATGTTATAGGGTGCGAAAATCCTTCATTCTCGTAGGAAACCCATACTTAGAGTGCAAACTGTTCGCAATCTGCTCTATAGGTAGGGTGTGAACTTGTTTCAAAGCTCGGAAAAGAGAAGAGGTCACAAAGGTTCTAGAAGGGAATCTTCTAGAAAATGAGTTGGCATTCACATGGTTGGCATCCAACTGACTTCTCAGATTTAGTGGGATCATCCTCATCCATTTAACCATCTCTCCTTCTCCTATATATCGAAAGTTTTCTCATGGAAAAGGTCAAGAAATATTGAATGAAGAACTGGTGAAAGAATTGTGCAAAGAACTCTGTTTAGACAGAAGCTTGAAGACTCTATTTGGTCTATCAAGTTGTACTAGATCTTCTTCATGCAAATGTAGAGAAATCATGTGTGTTGGAACCAAGGTTCACTGAAAGGAAGCTTGTGACATCAAGGGATCTGGTTGTATCTTCTACTTTCATTTAATATAATACAACGACATGTCCCTTTCCCATAAAATCACTCTTATTCTATTACATAACTCCCTGATCATATGCATAGGTTGACATTGAATATGCTTTGTTATCTTTCCTTTGGTTGGTTTGTGCTGTCTTGGACCTAATTTCACAAGAGCACCGGAGTGAAGCAGGAACAACAGAGACCTAAGGAAGTGATATAAATGTATGTCACTCATTCCTTCTCAGTAGTAGATTCAATGACCGCAACTTAGAGAAAGAGTCATGTCATGTCCTATTTTGTTCTAGATCAAGGTGGATTTAGGGAGATCTATTAGTGTCCGCACCTACTGATTTATCCTGTAACATCTATTGAGGCCAAATGTTTTAGGGAGTTTCCATCCAGAGAGGGGTGCAACTCAGCCGAAAGATTTAGGTAGTGAGAAGAAGGGAAAGAGATTGATATTTAGATCTTTGCAGGAAGTTACTAGAGATTCAGGAGAGTTCATATCTCTCTCTTTATTGTATCTTGGAGGCATCTACAACAACATCTTCTATCTTTTATGTATTTTCATATGTTCTCTTTTATTGTACCGAGGTGACCTATTTAATAAATAAATTCAAATATGAAGTGTTGTGGATATTCTCTTGTGTTATTAGTATTTTTATATTGTTGTTATCAATGTTTATTTTATGTAAATAATTTACTTGCTGAAAAAACTACAAAATCAAATCCTAGCGCAACTCAAGAAACAAAACCTACAAATTGTTTGACAAAACCTCTCAACCAGAAACACCAAAAAATGAAAAATTAGACATAGATCCACTTGGGGATACTACATCTAGAGTGGACTGGACTGAGTTCCCAACCATAGCTTGGGACTATTCAAATGAGGACACATGATCAGTGGTATCATGTGCAAAAACAGAGACTTTTTTGCGATGGACATGGGTAGAAGTTCATTGGATGGTCATGACTTGGGGAAGCAAAATGCTTCCCTTGGAGTATTTCATGACATGTCACCCTCACTCGGCCAAGGGCCATGTTTACATTATTGTAGCCGTAGATTATTTTAAAAAATGGGTCGAGGCGATGCCAACATTCGACAATACCAGAAGGACTGCAACATTATTTATATTCAATCACATCATTGCTCGGTTTGGTGTTCCTCAAGCTATTGTTATTGATCATGGTAGCCACTTTAGAAACTTCATGATGTATGAACTCACTAAAAAGTTGGGTCTTCGCCATTAAAACTCAACACCCTATTACCCACAAGCCAAGGTCCAAGTTGAAGCAATAAACAAAATCCTCATTACCATGCTTCGACGAATGATAGGAATTCACAAAACAAGTTGGCACACGATGTTTTTTTCAACATTGTGGGCTTACCGGACATCCGTTAAGTCTGCTACCGGTTTTACACCATTATAGTTAGTATATGGTCTAGAATCCATCTTTCCGATTAAATGTGAGATACCCTCCCTAAAAATAGCTGTCAAACTTCTCCCAAACACTTCTATCGAAGAAGAACGCCTGTTGTATCTCATGCAATTAGATGAAACCCGTTGTGATGCCACCCTAGTCATAGAAGCCCAAAATAAACGCATCAAAGACCAATTCGACAAACATGTCAAACCACACATTTTCTCTGAAGGTGATCTAGTTCTCCTTTATGAACAAGATCGCGATATGCTAGGTGCTAGAAAATTTGAAGCTATGTGGCGAGGTCCTTATATCGTGAAACAATTTTTGGAGAAAGGAGCTTATGAGTTGATGGACTATGACGGTATCCCTTTGAGTGAACCTAGAAATGGGTTGTACTTAAAGAAGTACTATGCTTAAGATCACTTGTGCATGAGTGCTTGTATTTTATTGTATCATACTTTTTGTGTATTACTTTAGTATTCTTTTTCATTATTTGGTCTCTACCCTCGACCACTTATCTTGTGTTGTGCTTGGTTTCCAGATGTCAAAGTATTCGCTACCAACATTGGCTTTGCCGATGGCACTATTCATAGTAATCATAACCTTTCTTTTGTTGCATGGGCAATTTACACCCCTACAAACAAAATCCAATCACACATCGCATGTATAACACAACACAAAATAAGCCAGTAGAATTTGTATATATGTATATAATGATCAAAATTTTTTACAAAACGTTTCTATCCAAGGATCACAATCTCAAATATGAAGCCTATAGCTTCTACAAAATATCATCACGAATGACGCTCATGATAACACACAACTGCTCAGGCTACCCTATGGAGCAGTCGACTATGAGACTCGGACACGCCCACTGTATGGCGCTGGTAACATCTCGGGATCTCCCAAAGATAAATGTCTGGGACATCCACGATTAACCCCTCTAATTTTTGTTCCACTGCCTCATAGTCTTCGGCATCCCATCTCGCTGCTGGAGCTGCTTCTCCTCACCTTTGAATGGGAGACGTTCCTAGAGGTCGATATGGCCCCACATATGTGTCATCAAAAAGAAATTTTTTAATTAGTCCTTGGATAAACATAAAAACATTCCATATAATAAAATTTGCAAAAACATTTAAAAAGAACAAAATGTGTACTTCTCACTTAAGTCACCCCACTGAGCATCCTCAGGCAGGAACAAATCCGGATCCCCTCAAAAATCCAAACCAGCGTATGCATAGTCATCGATCATCAACATCTGGGGCCTCAACCATTCAAAAAATGAATCATTATACCTGATTATAGGCCCTGCTACATGTCGAGCCATGAGGTTACACCACCTCAGCATCCTTGGATCCTGTGGGGCCGGTAAACCCAAATCAACCTGTAGTCATAGCAGTGGGACCCTCTCGAGGAAGAATGACACCAAACGTGACCCATATCCAAACTGCTTCAAGTCACCCCTTCTGCACTTTGTCACTTGTCTAGTCATACTGCGGATAACTGCATCCGACTAGTTGAAAACCCGAGGCTCTATGCACTCTGTGGCATATTGGAAATAGCTCTGGAGAGCCATGTGCGGAACCATGCTCACATCCATGTGTGCAATGGTAAACAAGATAGTCCGTAGGGTCAAATATTGGACCCCCCAAATGAAAAACTTACCCTTACTTCTCTCTACTTCGGGAACACCACATTGGCGAACATACTCACTCATAGGAATTCCACCGCCTCTACCTCTGGTGAAAGTAGCATGGTATCTACGTCATGAAAACCCCATTAGAAAATAGATATCCTCGATATCTAGTGTTAGCATATGGACTCCCATGTGAAATAACTATTGATCCACGTCCCACATGTGGACCAGGTACTCTAACAACCTGATTTGGGCTCTCATGCTTGGGATCCTAAAACATTTCAAGAGCCCACATTCCCAAAGGGTAGCGGTTGTACCCGGGTCATTCCCGGCAATGGAATCATCCTCCTCATGTTCTCTTTCCCTCCATTCCAACATAATGATGGTCAACACCTGCAACGGAGCCATGAGAAGGAAGTTAGTGACTTGTTTTAAACTCTTGCATAATTTTTATTGAGCAAAACCACACATTAAAATCCATTTTTCGCCCCTCGTAGGTGAACCTTTTGCACAGTGCGAGATTCTCGCAGGTCCCGCATGACCCACCTGCAAGAATGCTTGAGCACATGTTCCAACCCTAAAATGGAATCAAAACTCTAAAAATTGCCAATAAAAACCAAAAACAAACCATGGAAAAGTTGGAGAATCAGGAGGTTACCTCATTGGCTGAAACCGTTTGCCAAATGATCGCTTGTGCCTCCCGCAATCGAGCAAAGAAATTTGGGGGAAAATGAGGTATGTTGGACAAGTTTTTGGCAAAGTAACAATGAAATGGTAAAAAGTCCTTTTCACCCATATTTATTCACTTTTTACTATTTCTTATTGATCTTTTATATTATTCTTATTTCTTTGTTTATAAAACCTAATACCCTAATAGCCTTGTGAGTATGGTTTTTCGTAGATATAGCAACTTCAAAGTCTGAACGAGGGGGTACGGGTGTTTTTTCTTTTTGTCACATGTATGAATACTTTTTTAGTGTTTTTGTAGAAGAAACCTCAAGCTCAGTCTTCGTTCGTTCTCGTGCTCAAAAATATATGAGAACATAACCGATTATACTTTTTCCTGTCTTTTCATATTCGTCATGGTAACACGAAAACAACGAACGTAAGGGAGTATCCTTTATGCTCTTTTCACGTTCCATAAAAACGAAAAGATTGTTGAGCGATCTTGTTCTTTTCATGCTCATTAAAGTATTTAAAGAAAATGTTCGAAGGGCGATAGTTTATCACTTTTTCGGTCTCGTAGAACTCATTTATGAAAAAGGAACTGGGAGAGTTCTTTTTAAGTGTTTTTCAGACTCTTAAAACATCAAAAAACCCCAAGTTTCTATCCTTGGACTCGTTAAAAAAACATCGAAAGACATGTAATGGGACCGAACCACTCCTTAGGGTTCGTTAAATATACTCCGAGGGACTCGTCTAAAGTATGAGCTTACATAACCAAGCATATGTTATCCTTCTCAAGCTTGTGTAAAAATATAGAGGTACTCACCAGAGATGGTGGGGGAAATTTTGGGAAAGGGATATGTTTTCATATTTGTGTTAATGGAAGTAAGCATCGCTCTTGAACATAACACCCTATTCGTCTTTTGAATCTGGGTTGGGAAATCCATTTGTCTCTCATTCGACTTGATACAAGGTCATATATTGGGTCGTCTTTGAGTCAGTGATGCCAAGTTCTTGGTCACGTCATTCATATGTTGAAGAGAAGTTCAAACAAGCCCTCTATTGAGTCGGCCATCTGCAGTTGCCCTCCAATCGGGGGTTGCGTCCCAATTGGGATTTCTCCTGGAAAAGGGGATTGGGTTTGGACTCCTTTAAAAATATCCATCGATGGGAATCTGGTAATTAGATGTGAAAGATGGAATGGTGCCACTAGTGTCGGTGCCTCCAATACAGGATGGAAGAGGTCCTCTGAAAGGGTGTTGAGGAAGTGTTGGAATCAAACCAGGAATGAGATGGTGCCCAAAGGAGTGGAACTGTTACACATTATTTTGATCACTCTGGTGATGTCTCTACAATGATGTATTCAGGCTCCCACAAGGACTTTATGCCTGAGAAAAGTGACTACTGTCTTCTTCCAAAAAAACATATTTTTAAGATGACTTTGTAGGCTGCCTATGTTATAGGGTGCGAAAATCCATCATTCTCGCAGGAAAACCATACTTAGGATGTGAACTGTTCACAGTCTGCTCTATAGGTAGGGTGCAAACCTGTTTCAAAGCTCGGAAAAGAGAAGAGTTCACGAAGGTTCTAGAAGGGAATCTTCTAGAAAATGAGTTGGCATTCACATGGTTGGAATCTGACTGACTTCTTAGATTTAGTGGGATCATCCTCATCCATTTAACCATCTCTCATTCTCCTATATATTGAAAGGTTTATCATGGAAAAGGTTAAGCAAGATTGAATGAAGAACTGGTGAAAGAATTGTGTGAAGAACTCTGTTTGGACAGAAGCTTGAAGACTCTATTTGGTCTATCAAGTTGTATTGGATCTTCTTCATGCAAATGTAGAGAAAGCGTATGTGTTGGAACCAAGGGTCACTAAAAGGAAGCTTGCGACATCAAGGCGATCTAGTTGTATCTTCTACTTTCATTTAATATAATACAGTGGCATGTCCCTTTCCCATAAAATCACTCTTATTTTATCGCATAACTCCTTGATCATATGCATAGGTTGACATTGAATATACTTTGTTATCTTTTCTTTGGTTGGTTTGTGTTGTCTTGGGCCTGATTTCACAAGAGCACTGAAGAGAAGCAGGAACAACAGAGAGCTAAGGAAGAGATATAAAGGTATGCCACTCATTCCTTCTCAGTAGTAGATTCAATGACTGCAAATTGGAGAAAGAGTCATTTTTTGTCATGTTTTGTTCTAGATCCAGGTGGATCTAGGGAGATCTATTAGTGTCTGCACCTACCGATTTATCTAGTAACATCTATTGAGGCCGAATTTTTGATGGATTTTCTATCCAGAGAGGGGTGCAACTCAGCCAAAAGAATTAGGTAGTGAGAAGAAGGGAAAGAGATTGATATTTATATCTTCGCAGGAAGTTAATAGAAATTCAAGATTGTTCATATCTCTCTCTTTATTGTATCTTGGAGGCATCTACAACCACAGCCAAAAACAAACCATGCAAAAGTTGGAGAATCAGGAGGTTACCTCATTGGCTAAAACTCTTCTCCGAATGATCGCTTGTGCCTCCCGCAATCGAGCAAAGAAATTTGGGGGAAAATGAGGTATGTTGGACAAGTGTTTGGCAAAGTAACAATGAAATGGTAAAAAGTCCCTTTCACCCATATTTATTCACTTTTTACTATTTCTTATTGATCTTTTATATTATTTTGATTGCTTTGTTTATAAAACCTAATACCCTAATAGCCTTGTGAGTATGGTTTTTTGCAGATATAGAAACTTCGAAGTCTGAATGAGGGGGTACGGGTTTTTTTTCTTTTTTTCACATGTACGACTATTTTTTTAGGGTTTTTGTAGAAGAAACCTCGAGCTCAGTCTTTGTTCGTTCTCGTGCTCAAAAATATATGAAAACGTAACCGAGTATATTTTTTCTCGTCTTTTCGTACTCGTCATGGTAACATGAAAACAACGAACGTAAGGGAGTATCCTTTAAGCTCTTTTCATGCTCCATAAAAAAGAAAACATTGCCAAGTGATCTTGTTATTTTCACACTCGTTAAAGTATTTGAAGAAAACGTTCGAAGGGAAATAGTTTATCACTTTTTCGGTTTCATCGAACTCTTTTACAAAAAAGGAACTAGGAGAGTTCTTTTTAAGTGTTTTTCAGACTCTCAAAACATGAAAAAACCCTGAGTTTTCTATCCTTGGACTCGTTAAACAAACGTCGAAATACATGTAATGGGACCGAACCACTCCTTCTTAGGGTTCATTAAATATACTCCAAGGGACTCATCTGAAGGATGAGCTTACATCGACAATCATATGTTATCCTCCTCAAGCTTGTGTAAAAATAAAGAGGTACTCGCCAGAGATGGTGGGGGAAATTTTGGGAAAGGGATATGTCTTTATATTTGTGTTAATGGCAGTAAGTATCACTCTTGAACATAAGACCCCCTATTCGTCATTTGAATCTGGGTTGGGAAATCGATTTGTCTCTCATTCGACTTGCTACAAGGTCGTATCTTGGGTCGTCTTTGAGTTAGTGCTGCCAAGTCCTTGGTCGTGTCATTCATATGTTCAAGAGAAGTTCAAAAAATCCCTCTATTGAGTCGGTCATCTGTACTTTCCCTCCAATCGGGGGTTGCGTCCCAATTGAGATTTGTCCTGCAAAAGGGGATTGGGTTTGGCCTCCTTGGTGAAATTGAACACCGATAGGAATCTAGTAATTAGGTGTGAAAGATGAAATGGTGCCACTAGGGTCGGTGCCTCTGATAGAGGAAGGAAGAGGTCCTCTGAAAGGGGGTCGAGGAAGTGTCGGAATGAAACCAGGAACAAGATGGTGCCCAAAAGGAGTGGAACTATTACACATTATTTTGGTCACTCTGGTGATGTCTCTATAGTCCACAAGGACTTTTTGCCTGAGAAAAGTGACTACTGTCTTCTTCCAAAAAAGAATATTTTTAAGATGAGTTCATAGGCTGCCCATGCTATAGGGTGCGAAAATCCTTCATTCTCACAGGCAACCCATACTTAGGGTTTGAATTGTTCGCAGTCTTCTCTATAGGTAGGGTGTGAACCTGTTTCAAAGCTCAGAAAAGAAAAGAGGTCAGGAAGGTTCTAGAAGGGAATGTTCTAGAAAATGAGTTGGCATTCGCATGGTTGGCATCCTATTGAATTCTCAGATTTAGTGGGATCATCCTCATCCATTTAACCATCTCTCCTTCTCCTATATATTGAAAGGTTTCTCATGGAAAAGGTTAAGCAAGATTGAATGAAGAACTGGTGAAAGAATTGTGTGAATAACTCTGTTTGGACAGAAGCTTGAAGACTCTATTTGGTCTATCAATTTGTACTGGATCTTCTTCATGAAAATGTAGAGTAAGTGTGTGTGTTGGAACCAATGGTCACTGAAAGGAAGCTTGTGACATCAAGGTGATCTGGTTGTATCTTCTGCTTTCATTTAATATAATACAATGGCATGTCCCTTTCCCATAAAATCACTCTTATTTTATTGCATAACTCCTTGATCATATGCATAGGTTGAAATTGAATATAATTTGCTATCTTTTCTTTGGTTGGTTTGTGTTGTCTTGGACTTAATTTCACAAGAGCATCGGAGTGAAGCAGGAACAACAAAGACCTAAGGAAGCGATATAAAGGTATGTCACTCTTTCCTTCTTAGTAGTAGATTCAATGACCGCAACTTAGAGAAAGAGTCATGTCCTGTCCTATTTTGTTTTAGATCTAGGTTGATCTAGGGAGATCTATTAGTGTCTACACCTACAGATTTATCCAGTAACATGTATTGAGGCCGAGTTTTTGAGGGAGTTTTCATCCAGAGAGGGGTGCAACTCAGCCAAAATATTTAGGTAGTGAGAATAAGTGAAAGAGATTGATATTTAGATATTTGCAGGCAATTACTGGAGATTCAGGAGATTTCATATCTCTCTCTTTATTGTATATTGGAGGCATCTATAGCCACATCTTCTATATTTTATGTATTTTCATATGTTCTCTTTTATTGTACCGAGGTCACCTATTTAATAAATAAATTTAGATATGAAGTGTTGTGGATATTCTCTTGTGTTATTGATATTTTTATATTGTTGTTATCGATATTTATTTTATGTAAATAATTTACTTGCTGTAAAAACTACAAAATCAAATCCTAGTGCAACTCAAGAAACAAAACCTGCAAATTGTTTGACAAAACCTCTCAACCAGAAACACTGAAAAATGAAAAATTAGACATAGATCCACTTGGGGATATTACATCTAGAGTGGACTGGACTGAGTTCCCAACCATAGCTTGAGACTACTCAAATGAGGATACATGATCAATGGTATCATGTGCAAAAACAGAGACTTTTTTGTGATGGACTTGGGTACAAGTTCATTTGATGGTCATGACTTGGGGAAGACAAATGCTTCCCTTGGAGGATTTCATGACATGTCACCCTCACTCGGTTGGGGGCCATGGATACATTATTGTAGCCATAGATTATTTTATGAAATGGGCCGAGTCGATGCCAACATTCGACAATACTGGAAGGACTGTAGCATTATTTATATTCAATCACATCATTGCTCAGTTTGGTGATCCTCAAGCTATCGTTACTGATCATGGTAGCCACTTTAGAAACTTCATGATGTTTGAAATCAATGAAAAGTTGGGTCTTCACCATGAAAACTCAACACCCTATTACCCATAAGCCAATCTCCAAGTTGAAGGAATAAACAAAGTCCTCATTACCATGCTTCGACAAATGATAAGGATTCACAAAACAAGTTGGCACACGATGTTTTTTTCAGCATTATGGGCTTACTGGACATCTGTTAAGTCTGCTACCGGTTTCACACCATTCCTGTTAGTCTATGGTCTAGAAGCCATCTTGTCGATTGAATGTGAGATACCCTCCCTAAAACTAGTCGTGAAACTTCTCCCAAACACTTCTACCGAAGAAGAATGCCTGTTGTATCTCATGGAATTAAACAAAATACGTCGCGATGCCACCCTAGTCATAGAAGCCTAGAAGAAACATGTCAAAGCCCAATTCGACAAACATGTCAAGCCAAACATTTTCTCTGAAGCTGATCTAGTTCTCCTTTACAAACAAGATAGGGATATGCTGGGAGCTCAAAAATTTGAAGCTATGTGGCGAGGTCCTTATATCTTCAGACGAGTTTTGGAGAAAGGAGCTTATGACTTGATGGACTTCGACGGTATCCCTTTGAGTCAACCCAGAAATGGGTTGTACTTAAAAAAGTACTATGCTTAAGATCTCATGTGCATGAGTGCTTGTATTTTATTGTATCATACTTTTTGTGTATTACTTTAGTATGCTTTTTCATTATTTGGTCTCTGCACTCGACCGCTTATCTTGCGTTGTGCTTGGTTTCCAGATGTCGAAGTCTTCGCTACCCCACATTGGCTTCGCCGATGGAACTAGTCATAGTACTCAGAACCTTTCTTTTGCTACATGGGCAATTTATGCCCCTACAAACAAACTTATTAGTCTACGATGTGTGTTCCTCGGTCGTGCGACCAATAATATTGCAGAATACAGCACCATCATTGAATTGTTGATTGATACTGTTTCTCTTGATATCCACCACCTAGTTATACGACTCGATTCGCAGCTAGTAGTACCACAGTTAAGTAATGCCTATGCTATCTGAAGTCCTACTTTATTATGGGTATATTTACGAATTCGCATCTTAGAATGTTATTTTGATTATATCGAATATCAGCACATTCCTAGGTGTCTAAATACAATGACTAATGTCTTATCTAACTATGTGTTAGACAGACATTTGGGACATTTATAAACCAATCACACATCACATGTATAACACAACACAAAATAAGTCGGTAGAAGCCGTATATATGTATATAATGATCAAAATTTTTTACACAAAGTTTCTGTCCAAGGATCACAATCTCAAAATACGAAGCCTATAGCTTCTACAAAATAGCATTACGGATGACGCTCATGATAACACACAACTTCTCGGGCTACCCTATGGAGCAGTCGATTGAGAGACTCAGACATGCCCACAGTATGGTGCTGGTAACGTCTCGGGATCTCCCCAATAGCAATGTCTGGGACATCCGCGGTCAACCCCTCTAAGTTTTGTTCCACTGCCTCATAGTCTTCGGCATCCCATCTCGCCACTGGAGTCGCTTCTCCTTGCCTTTGAATGGGAGATGCTCCTGGGGGTTGATACGGCCCCACATCTGTGTCATCAAAAAGAAATGTTTTGATTAGTCCTTGGATAAACATAAAAACATTTCATATAATAAAATTTGCAAAAACATTTAAAAAGAACAAAATGTGTACTTCTCACCTAAGTCACCCCACTAGGCATCCTTAGGCAGGACCAAATCCGGATCCCCTTAGAAATCCAAACCAGCATATGCGTAGTCATCGATCATCAACATCTGGGGCCTCAACCAGTCAAAAAATGAATCATTATACTTGATTATAGGCCCTGCTATGTGTCGAGCCATGAGGTTACACAACCTCAGCATCCTTGGATCATGTGGGGCCGATAAAATCGAATCAACCTATAGTCGCAGCAGTGGGACCCTGTCGAGGAAGAATGACACCAAAAGTGACCCGTACCCAAACTGCTTCAAGTCACCCCTTCTGCACTTTGTCACTTGTCTCTTCATACTACGGAGAACTGCGTCTGACTAGTTGAAAACCCAAGGCTCTGTGCACTCTATGGTGTATTGAAAATAGCTTTGGAGAGCCATGTGCGGAGCCGCACTCCCAACCATGCATGCAATGGTAAACAAGATAGTCCGTAGGGTCAAATTTTGGAACCCCCAAATGGAAACCTTACCCTTGCTTCTCTCTACCTTGGGAACACAATATTGGCGAACATACTCGCTCATAGGAAGTCCGCCAATTCTACTCCCTGTCAAAGTAGCTTAGTATCCATGTCATGACAACCCCATCAAAAAATAGATATCCTCGATATCTAGTGTCAGCGTATGGACTCCCACGTGAAATAACTATTGATCCACGTCCCACATGTGGACCAGGTACTCTAACAACCTGAGTTGGGCTCTCATGCCCGAGATCCTAAAATTTTTCAAGAGCCCACATTCCTGTAGGGAAGAGGCTGTACCCAGGTCATTCTCGACAATGGAATCATCCTCCCCATGTTCTCTTTCTCTCCATTCCAACATCGTGATGGTCAACACCTGCAACAGAGCCATGAGAAAGAAGTCAACGACTTGTTTTAAACTCTTGCATAATTTTTATTGAGCAAAACCACACATTAAAATCCATTATTCACCCCTTCCAGGTGAACCTTTTTCACAGTGCGAGATTCTCGCAGGTGGCCTGATGCCCACTTGTGATAATCTTAGATTCTCTCACGTCCCGCATGACCCACCTGCGAGAATGCTTGAGCACATGTTCCGACCCTAAAATGGACTCAAAACTATAAAAATGGCTAATAAAAACCAAAAACAAATCATGGAAAAGTTGGAGAATCAGGAGGTTACCTCGTTGGCTGAAACCATTCACCGAATGATCGATTATGCCTCCCGCAGTCAAACAAAGAAATTTGGGGGAAAATGAGGTATGTTGGACAAGTTTTTGGCAAATTAACAATGAAATGGTAAAAAGTCGTTTTCACCCATATTTATTCACTTTTTGTTATTTCTTATTGATCTTTTACATTATTTTTATTGCTTTTTTTATAAAACCTAATACCCTAATAGCCTTCTGAGTATGGTTTTTCACAGATATAGAAACTTTGAAGTCCGAACAAGGGGGTACGGGTTTTTTTTCTTTTTGTCACATGTACGACTACTTTTTTAGGGTTTTTGTAGAAGAAACCTCGAGCTCAGTCTTCGTTCATTCTCATGCTAAAAAATACATGAGAACGTAACCGAGTATACTTTTTCTTGTCTTTTCGTACTCATCATGGTAACACGAAAACAACGAACGTAAGGGAGTATCCTTTAAGCTCTTTTCATGCTCCATTAAAATGAAAATATTGCCGAGGGATCTTTTTCTTTTCACGCTCGTTAAAGTATTTGAAGAAAATGATCGAAGGGCGATAGTTTATCACTTTTTCTCTCTCGTCGAACCCATTTACGAAAAAGGAATTGGGAGAGTTCTTTTTAAGAGTTTTTCAAACTCTCAAAACATGAAAAAACCTCCAGTTTTCTATCCTTGGACTCATTAAACAAACATTGAAAGACACGTAATGGGACCGAACCACTCCTTCTTAGGGTTCATTAAATATACTTCAAGGGACTCGTCTGAAGGATGAGCTTATATCGACAAGCATATGTTATCCTCCTCAAGCTTGTGTAAAAATAAAGAGGTACTCGCCAGAGATGGTGGGGGAAATTTTGGGAAAGAGATATGTTTTCATATTTGTGTCAATGGAAGTAAGCGTAGCTCTTGAACATAACACCCCTATTCGTCATTTGAATCTGGGTTGGGAAATCCATTTGTCTCTCATTCGACTTGCTACAAGGTCATATCTTGGGTCGTCTTTGAGTCAGTGCCACCAAGTCCTTGGTCATGTCATTCATATGTTTAAGAGAAGTTCAAACAAGCCCTCTATTGAGTCGACCATTTGTAGTTGCCCTCCAATCGGGGGTTGTGTCCCAATTGGGATTTGTCCTGCAAAAGGGGATTGGGTTTGGCCTCCTTGGTGAAATTGTCCACCGATAGGAATCTGGTAATTAGGTGTGAAAGACGGAATGGTGCCACTAGGGTCAGTTCCTCCGATATAGGATAGAAGAGGTCCTCTTAAAGGGGGTCGAGGAAGTGTCGGAATGAAACCGGGAACGAGATGGTGCAAAAAAGGAGTGGAACTGTTACACATTATTTTGGTCACTTTGGTGATGTCTCTACAATGATGTATTCAGGCTCCCACAAGGACTTTTTGCCTGAGAAAAGTGACTGCTATCTTCTTCCAAAAAGCATATTTTTAAGATGAGTTCATAGCATGCCTATGTTATAGGGTGTGAAAATCCTTCATTCTCGCAGGCAACCCATACTTAGGGTGTGACCTATTCACAATTTTCTCTATAGGTAGGGTGTGAACCTGTTTCAAAGCTTGGAAAAGAGAAGAGTTCATGAAGGTTCTAGAAGGGAATCTTCTAGAAAATGAGTTAGAATTCGCATGGTTGGCATCCTAATGACTTCTCAGATTTAGTGGGATCATCCTCATCCATTTAACCATCTCTCCTTCTCCTATATGTTGAAAGGTTTCTCATGGCAAAGGTTAAGCAAGATTGAATGAAGAACTGGTGAAAGAATTGTGTGAAGAACTCTGTTTGGATAGAAGCTTGAAGACTCTATTTGGTCTATCAAGTTGTATTGGATATTCTTCATGCAAATGTAGAGCAAGTGTGTGTGCTGGAACCAAGGTTCACTGAAAGGAAGCTTGTGACATCAAGGCGATCTAGTTGTATCTTCTCCTTTCATTTAATATAATACAACGACATGTCCCTTTCTCATAAAATCACTCTTATTTTATTGCATAACTCCTTGATCATATGCATAGGTTGACATTGAATATAATTTGCTATATTTTCTTTGATTGGTTTGTGTTGTCTTGGACCTGCTTTCACAAGAGCACCAGAGTGAAGCAGGAACAACAGAGACCTAAGGAAGTAATATAAAGGTATGTCACTCATTCCTTCTCAGTAGTAGATTCAATGACCGCAACTTAGAGAAAGAGTCATGTCATGTCATGTTTTGTTCTAGATCCAGGTGGATCTAGGGAGATCTGTTAGTGTCCATGCCTATTGATTTATCCGGTAACATCTATTGAGGCCGAGTTTTTGAGGGAGTTTCCATCTAGAGAGGGGTGCAACTCAGCCAAAATATTTAGGTAGTGAGAAGAAGGGAAAGAGATTGATATTTATATATTTGCAGGCAGTTACTGCAGATTCAGGAGAGTTCATATCTCTCTCTTTATTGTATCTTGGAAGCATCTACAACCACATATTCTATCTTTAATGTATTTTCATATGTTTTATTTTATTGTACCGAGGTCACCTATTTAATAAATAAATTCAGATATGAAGTGTTGTGGATATTCTCTTGTGTTGTTGGTATTTTTATATTGTTATTATCAATATTTATTTTATGTAAATAATTTACTTGCTGCAAAAAATACAAAATCAAATCCTAGCGCAACTCAAGAAACAAAACTTGCAAATTGTTTGACAAAACCTCTCATACAGAAACACTAAAAAATGAAAAATTAGACATATATCCACTTGGGGATTGGTCTAAGTTCTGAACCGTAGCTTGGGACTACTCAAATGAGGACACATGATCAATGGTATCATGTGAAAAAACAAATACTTTTTTGTGATGGACTTGGGTAGAAGTTCATTGGATGGTCATGACTTGGGGAAGCAAAATGCTTCCCTTGGAGGATTTCGTGACATGTCACCCTCACTCGTCCAGGGGCCATGGATGCATTATTGTAGCCGTAGATTTTTTTACGAAATGGGCTGAGGCGATGCCAACATTCGACAATACTGGAAGGACTGCAGCACTATTTATATTCAATTACATCATTGCTCGGTTTGGTGTTCCTCAAGCTATCATTATTGATCATGGTAGCCACTTTAGAAACTTCATGATGTTTGAACTCACTGAAAAGTTGGGTCTTCGCCATGAAAACTCAACACCCTATTACCCACAAGCCAATGTCCAAGTTGAAGCAATAAACAAAGTCCTCATTACCATGCTTCGACAAATGATAGGGATTCACAAAACAAGTTGGCACACAATGTTGTTTTCAACATTATGGGCTTACCGGCCATCCGTTAAGTCTTCTACCGGTTTCACACCATTTCTGTTAGTCTATGGTCTAGAAGCCATCTTTCTGATTGAATGTGAGATACCCTCCCTAAAACTAGCCGTCAAACTTCTCCCAAACACTTGTACTAAATAAGAATGCATGTTGTATCTCATGCAATTAAATGAAACCCGTCACAATGCCACCCTAGTCATAGAAGCCCAGAAGAAACGCGTCAAAGCCCAATTTGACAAACATGTCAAAACACGCATTTTCTCCGAAGGTGATCTGGTTCTCCTTTACAAACAAGATCGGGATATGCTAGGAGCTGGAAAATTTGAAGCTATGTGGCGATGTCCTTATATCGTCATATGAGTTTTGGAGAAAGGAGATTACGAGTTGATGGACTATGACGGTATCCCTTTGAGTGAACCCGGAAATGGGTTTTACTTAAAGAGGTACTATGCTTAAGATCACATGTGTATCATACTTTTTGTGTATTACTTTAGTATGCTTTTTCATTATTTGGTCTCTTCCCTCAACCACTTATCTTGTGTTGTGCTTGGTTTCTAGATGTCAGAGTCTTCACTACCCCACATTTTCTTCGCCGATGGCGCTAGTCATAGTACTCATAACCTTTCTTCTGCTGCATGGGCAATTTATGCCCCTACAAATAAACTTATCAGTCTACGAGGTGTGTGCCTCGGTCGTGTGACCAATAATATTGCAGAATATTGTGTCGTCATCTAATTGTTGATTGATATTATTTCTCTTGATATCTGCCACCTCGTTATATGACTCTATTCGCAGCTAGTGGTACTACAGTTAGGTAATGTCTATGCTATCCGAAGTCCTACTTTATTATGGGTATATTTAAAAATTCGCCTCTTGGAACGTTATTTTGATTATATCAAATACCAGCACATTCCTAGATCTCTAAATACATTGACTGATGCCTTAGCTAACTATGTGTTAGACAAAAATTTGGGACATTTATAAACCAATCACACATCACATGTATAACACAACACAAAATAAGCTGGTAGAAGCCGTATATATCTATAAAATGATAAAAACAAATTACAAAAATTTTCTGTCCAAGGATCACAATCTCAAAATATGAAGCCTATAGCTTCTACAAAATAGCATCATGGATGACGCTCATGATAACACACAACTTCTCGGGCTACCCTACGAAGCAGTCAACAGAGAGACTCGAACACGCCCATAGTATGGTGCTGGTAACGTCTTAGGATCTCCCCAATAGCAATGTCCGAGACATCTGCGGTCAACCCCTCTAAGTTTTGTTCCATTGCCTCATAGTGTTCGACATCCCATCTCACCGCTGGAGTCGCTTCTCCTTGCCTTTGAATTGGATACATTCCTGGAGGTCGATACGGCCCCACATCTGTGTCATCAAAAAGAAATTTTTTGATTAGTCCTTGGATAAACATAAAAGCATTTCATATAATAAAATTTGCAAAAACATTTAAAAAAAAAAAATGTGTACTTCTCACCTAAGTCACCCCACTAAGCATCCTCAGGCAGGACCAAATCCGGATCCCCTCGGAAATCCAAACCAACATATGCATAGTCATCAATCATCAACATCTGGGACCTCAACCAGTCAAAAAATGAATCATTATACTTGATTGTAGGCCCTACTATGAGTCGATCCATGAGGTTACACCACCTTAGCATCCTCAGATACTGTGGGGGTGGTAAACCCTAATCAACCTGTAGTCACAGTAGTGGGACCCTCTCGAGGAAGAATGACACTAAAAGTGACCCGTACCCAAACTGCTTCAAGTCACCCCTTCTGCACTTTGTCAGTTGTGTCTTCATACTGCAGAGAACTGCGTCCGACTGGTTGAAAAACTGAGGCTCTGTGCACTCTATGGTGTATTGGAAATAGCTCTGGAGAGCCATGTGCGGAGCCGCGCTCCCAGCCATGCATGCAATGGTAAACAAGATAGTCTGTAGTGTCAAATATTGGACCCCACAAATGGAAACCTCACCCTTTCTTCTCTCTACCTCGGGAACACAATATTGGTGAACATACTATCTCATAGGAAGTCTGTTTCCTTTACCTTCGGTCAAAGTAGCATGGTATCCACGTCATGACAACCCTGTCAGAAAATAGATATTCTCGATATATAGTGTCAGCGTATGGACTCCCACATGAAATAATTGTTGATCCATGTCCCACATGTGGACCAGGTACTCTAACAACCTGAGTTGGGCTCTCATGCCCGGGATCCTAAAAAATTTCAATAGCCCACATTCCTGAAGGGCAGCGGCTATACCCGGGTCATTCCCAACAATGGCATCATCCTCCTCATGTTCTCTTTCCCTCCATTCCAATATCGTGATGGTCAACGCCAGCAATGGATCCATGAGAAGGAAGTCAACGACTTGTTTTAAACTCTTGCATAATTTTTATTGAGAAAAACCACACATAAAAATCCATTTTTCTCCCCTTGTAGATGAACTTTTTGCACAGTGTGAGATTCTCGCAGGTGCCCTGATGCCCACCTGTGAGAATCTTAAATTCTTGCAGGTCCCGCATGAACCACCTGCAAGAATGCTTGAGCGCATGTTCCAACCCTAAAATGGACTCAAAACTCTAAAAATTGCCAATAAAAACCAAAAACAAACCATGGAAAAGTTGGAGAATCAGGAGGTTACCTCGTTGGTTGAAACCATTTGCCGAATGATCACTTGTGCCTCCTGCAATTGAGAAAAGAAATTTGGGGGAAAATGAGGTATGATGGACAAGTTTTTGGAAAAGTAAGAATGAAATGGTAAAAAGTCCTTTTCACCCATATTTATTCACTTTTTACTATTTCTTCTTGATCTTTTATATTATTTTTATTGTTTTGTTTATAAAACCTAATACCCTAATAGCCTTGTGAGTATGGTTTTTCACAGATATAGCAACTTCGAAGTTCGAACGAGGGGATACGGGTGTTTTTTCTTTTTGTCGCATGTACGACTCCTTTTTTAGGTTTTTTGTAGAAGAAGCCTTGAGCTCAGTCTTCGTTCGTTCTCGCACTCAAAAATATATGAGAATGTAATCGAGTATAATTTTTCTCATCTTTTCATACTCGTCATGGTAACATGAAAACGATGAACGCAAGGGAATATCCTTTAAGCTCTTTTCACGCTCCATAAAAATGAAAAGATTGTCAAGCGATCTTGTTCTTTTCATGCTTGTTAAAGTATTTGAAGAAAACATTTGAAGGGCGATAGTTTATCGCTTTTTTGGTATCATAGAACTCACTTATGAAAAATAAACTGGGAGTGTTCTTTTTAAGTTTTTTTTAGACTCTCAAAACATGAAAAAACCCCAAGTTTTTTTATCCTTGGAATCATTAAACAAACATCGAAAGACACGTAATGGGACCGAACCACTCCTTCTTAGGGTTCGTTAAATATACTACGAGGGACTCGTCCGAAGGATGAGCTTACATCGACAAGCATATGTTATCCTCCTCAAGCTTGTGTAAACATAAAGAGGTACTCGCCAGAGATGGTGGGGGAAATTTTGGGAAAGGGATATGTTTTCATATTTGTGTTAATGGCAGTAAGCGTTGATCTTGAACATAACACCCCCTATTCGTCATTTGAATCCGGGTTGGGAAATCCATTTGTCTCTCATTCGACTTGCTACAAGGTCGTATCTTAGGTCGTCTTTGAGTCACTACTGCCAATTCCTTATTCGTTTCATTCATATGTTCAAGAGAAGTTCAAACAAGCCCTCTATTGAGTCAGCCATCTGCAGTTTCCCTCCAATAGGGGGTTGCGTCCCAATTGAGATTTGTCCTGCAAAAGGGGATTGGGTTTGGCCTCCTTGGTGAAATTGTCCACCGACAGGAATTTGGTAATTAGGGTTGAAAGACGGAATGGCGCCACTAGGTTTGGTGGCTCCGATAGAGGATGGAAGAGGTCCTCTGAAAGGGGGTCGAGGAAGTGTCAGAATGAAACTGAGAATGAGATGGTGCCCAAAAGGAGTGGAACTGTTACACATTATTTTGGTCACTCCGGTGATGTCTCTACAGTGATGTATTCAGGCTCCCACAAGGACTTTTTTCCTGAGAAAAGTGACTATTGTCTTCTTCCAAAAAAGCATATTTTTAAGATGAGTTAGTATGATGCCTATGTTATAGGGTGCAAAAATCCTTCATTCTCGTAGGCAACCCATACTTCGGGTGCAAACTATTTGCAGTCTTCTCTATAGGTAGGGTGCGAACCTGTTTCAAAGCTCGAAAAAGAGAAGAGGTCACGAAGGTTCTAGAAGGGAATCTTCTAGAAAATGAGTTGGCATTCACCTGGTTAGCATCCTACTGACTTCTCAGATTTAGTGGGATCATCCTCGTACATTTAAACATCTCTCCTTCTCCTATATATCGAATGCTAATATGGAGTGTTGATTTTTGTAGCTTTGGGTAGGTATTCTCACATGACCCTAACTTTTGGGAATGTGGGAATCATCGTGGGAACCACATCACACTTTCATCTTGGTGAAAAACCCCTTGTATTTGAGTATGGGATTCATGGGTTTGGTGATGGGCTTTGTGGTCTTGTGTTGGGGCTTCACACCCACAAGGAATGTCTAATTTGATGTTGACTTGTGGAGGGGATTCTATGGTGACCTCTAAGGATTGTATATAAAGAAGAGAGGTCATTGTGACATTTCATATCATGTAAAGTGTGTGGAGACATGATGGAACTAGCATAAGTGAGTCTGCACTTGTGCTAGGAGGATTGGTGATCTCAACAAAGGGAAAATCTGGAAGGTGGCAAATCTATCCCTGAAGAGACAACCTAAGAAGGTCGCATGTGTGGAGTAAATTTTGTGTACTATATGCAGTTTGCAGGAGGAAGAAACACATATATACGTGGTTTACAGAAGGATGAATCACGTATAGGGTATACACAGATTTCAGTAGAGAAAACCACATATATATGCAGGTTTCTAGTAAGGTGAATTGTGTATATGATTTTATGGGAAGGTAAATATCTATACATGATGACAGGTGACGTTAGTAGGACATATAGGTGGTCTACAACATATTCGTGTGTAGAGGAGATTCTCATGGATATTATTGAGGTTTGGTTTTCTAATTTGTATGTTTATTGGAGAACAAGGTTGTTCTCAGTTTTGGTGAGTTTGGAGGACAAGGTTGTCCTTATATTGGTGATATTGTATTGGTTCGGAGGGTTGGTTTTTCCCTTAAGATTTATGATGTTAACAAGATTACAGAACTGAAATTGTGTCTCATGTATATTGATGATTCATCTCTGATCTTTGTGTTTCCACTACATATATTTTTAGTTAATAATTTTAGTGTAAATTTGTTCAATGATAGCATCTAGGGTTTTACTGTTAGATCACTAGGAAGCAAGTTCCATATATTAAATTAGTCACATAGAGTTTCATGTGAAAATTTACATGTGTGACACGAATAACCCTATCTTAACCTCTCTTTCCTTACAATTTTCATTATTTATTCATCAATTTGTATTACTTTAAATACATCAATCATTATCTAAATGGATTTTATAAAGAATTTCATTTTCTAAATGAAATTCACAAAGTAGTCAAAAGTAACACATGAGCCAAAGATCTTTCAAATGCAATGTTTCACCATCAAATGTCACAATCAACCTATATTTTTCAACTCCTTTTTTATCTCAAGAGACAAAGACTAGAAATAAATATCTAATATATTCAATTGAACTCTTACACAAAACACTGAACATAATGAAAAACTCCTAGGAAATCTGTAAAGAACCCTTACAACAAATATAATCACAAATTTCTTAAAGAAAATTATAAATCTGCCTCCTATCCCTCTAGGTCCTGTTCAATTTCTCATAGACAATATCTTGAACATTCCCACCATGCTCCAATGAAAAGTTCTAGCATAGACCAAGAATCATTGTTTTATAAAAATATAAGAAATCCCTCAATGCCCACTTCAACCACTTAATGTTAAATTAATGATACTAAACATTGTAACCTAGTTCAAAGCATTTCAAATTCTCTAGACATTTTCATCCAATAAATCGAAGATGCACCCGAATCGAAAATGGTGTCATATGCATTGGTACATAGAACTTAAAATAACAATGCATTCTCGATCAAAGAGAAATCAGCTAGATCACATCTGTGTCCTGTTCACCACTGATGTGCCTAGTACTCACAAATTCTTTGCAGTTGATGTGCCTCTCCTTTGCAGTTTACAAATAAATGCAATTACAACTGATATAATTTTATTACAACAATATTAAATGTAAACATGAGTGACATATCTCGTATGAATTGAATCCAACAATAAGACCCTAAACTTATTAACCAATAACATGCAAGATAAAACCGAATTTATGTTTTTAAAAAAAAAATATTACTATGTTTAACATTGCAAATTGCAAAAAAAAATTGTCAGCGACGAAACTAATAGCATTCATCCCAAAAATCAAATATAATATATCCAATAAATTGAATATGCACCCAAATAAAAAATGTGATAGTTTCAATATTTTTTTTGGTTTTTGTTATTGTTATTTTTTTTTTTAATAGTGTTTATTAATTTGCCTCTCTAAGAAAAACACCCGTCAACATTCTATTGGTCTGTAATACATGATGAAACACTCACTTTATTGTTTCTAACTACCAAATTGACAAGGGGGCAGACTCAATACCGAAAATGGATTTGGAGTTTTGGAAACTAGTTTTGAAAAGTTTTGACTTCAATAGGAACACAACACGTATACTAAATGTGGTTTGGTGCTATCAAAGATTTTTGCTCCATTAACCTTTGTTCACTTAGAGCTCCAATATTAACCTCTGTTGTTGATATACTTTCTCTTCCATCCATCCAATCTAAAGGTCGATCAAGTTTTAATTTATTCTTTAATATAGCCCGTACCTCAATTATTTAATCCTTTAACTATTATTTAAGTCTTTAAATACTTATTTTAATCATGATTTAGTTTGTGTGCATACATAAGAACATGGAAAGTGTACCTCATTTATTTACTCATTTAACCATGTTTTAATTATTTAAAGACTTAATTGATAATTAATATCATAAAAGGAGACTGTGCTAGTTGTGAGAAAGTACTCGATGTTTCAATCCCAAAGTAAGGATCATCCTCAGGAGTTTTAATATCTCAGGTGAATGGTTTGTTTAATGTAAATATTTATAGTAATAACTCTATCTAAAGATGTCATTCAACCATATAGTGATTAGGGTTATTATTATTAGCTTTTATCATTTGAAGGACATGTTTCCACGTCTTGCTTAGCTTTAGATATTCATCTATATTCAAATTGTTCTCATTTAATTCAATTTCCATAGCCTCACGCATATTTCTTTTTCAATAGTGATCCATTCTTGCAATGATCTTTGTATCTTCTACGCATATATGGTGACGTGTATTGTGGGAATGTCCATCCAAGTTTGATTTCTTAATTGTGTTGTGCCTCGACTCTACGCAATGTTCACTTAATCTTATTTGCACTAATATCTTAGTTTCCCCGATGTATTATTTGCCACAAGAGAAAGGTATTGAATATACACCTTATTGTTTTTTTGTATTGATAGTATCCTTAGCATGATCTAGTAAATTCTTTATTTTGATAAGGGAAAAGAATGAGACCTTAATGTTTCCCTTCTTCAAAATCTTTGCAATCTTGTCAGTTGTACCTCTTATGTAAGGAAGTCTTATTGATTTCCCATCTTTATTCTCATCAATACTTCTGGTATTTTTCATTTGATCTCCTCTTTGTTCTTATAACAACCTTATCGAACTCTTTCTTACTATATCCATTTTCTTTGAATACATTTCCTAGGTGCTTTAGCTCTTGTCCAATGTGTTCCTTGTCTGAAATTCTGAAAGCTAGAGTGACTAGGGTATTGATGATTCCAAATTTTTGCGTCAGGTGGTGATGAGGGTTCGCATGTAAGTAACGATCAGTATGAACCTTTTCTTGATAGACTTGGTGTGATAAACAGACATCCTCCTTTTTGGATATTAGGATATCTAGGAAAGGAATTCTTTTATTTTCTTCAAGTTCCATTGTGAACCTAATGATTTCGGATTGGTTATTTAGATGTTCCAAGAAACCTATTAAACTATCTCTTCCATGTGGCCAAATTACGTGAGTATCATCAACATATTTTCTCCACATTTTGTGATTTTTAGGGTAGGAATCGATAGCTTGATTTTCAAATTTTTCCAAATATAAATTTGCAACTACTGGAGAAAAGGGAGAACCCATTGACACACATTTTATTTGTTCGTAAGTACTTCCTTGAAAACTAAAGTATGTAAATTTCAAGAAAAATTCCACTAGTTTGGTTGTGTCCTTAGCCTTGATTTCGCTTATGGTTTGTATTGCATCATCTATCGAAATTTTTGTAAAAAGAGAAACCATGTCAAAACTTAGAAGAATGTCCTCCTCATCCAACCTTATATCCTTGATGTCTTCAATTAGATGGATGTAATTTTTGACAAAGGATTGTGTCTCTCCCACCAAGATTTTAAGTTTGTTTACAAGGAACTTGGCCAATTTGTATGTGAGTGAGCCAATAGTGTTGACTATTGGTCTTAAATGCATATTTTCTTTATATACTTTTGGCATTCCATACAACACTATTGGTCTTAAATGCATGTTTTCTTTATATAATTTTGGAAATCCATAGATTCTTGGCATAATAGGATTTTTAGGAAGACGTTTGGTTTTTATAGTCTGCTTTGTTTAGTGTCATTGTGCCATTGTCACTGTCTACTCTTATATTGAGAATGCTATTAATTTTTTTTAGATTCCTTAGCGCAATAGCTTCTTCGCTTGTTAGGTTGCTTCTTGGTGGTATTGCTTCCTTGATTAACACAACACAGTCTTGTCTTATCTCTTCTCCTTTGTTTGAAGGAACTCCAATGATGGTGTTTTCTATATCACATATTAGCTCCTTTGTGGGAATTCGTATTGGGGGGATTGCAAAGTTGAGGCCATATTCCATAACTTGGTGAGTATTCTCATCTAGTTCTATATTTGAGCAATTGATGGCATTTGTATGATTAGCCTTAGCCCCTTCGTGAGTGATATCGTCCAGCTCCAAATTCGTAGCATTGGATCAAGTGAATTCGACCCTCATGATAGTGTTATCGAGTAGCTCTGATTTATTGGAATGGGATAAATCGGTATCAATCTTCCCTCTCGAGTTACTTTTCCGATAGGTTTTCCAACAACCCACTTTTAAATTTCCAGCCAATCCATAACTTTGATCGATTTTTTGAGCATCTGGGTTGGTTTAAAATGGGGTAAAACCCCTAAGGTAAGGTTCTAAAATGCATGGAACTTTGATCCATGCAAAACTCAAACTATTCCTGAAAAATTGGTTGGATTCAGACCCGTTTTTTTCCTGAAAAGTGTAACTCTAGAGGGAAGATTGCTCCCGAGTTAGCCTACTCCTGAGTTATTATCATTGGGACAGGTGACATCAGCCCTCACATGATTTATTATCATTGGGAAGGGTGACATCAAACCTCATATACACTAACCATCAAATTCCATCCCTACCTAATATATATGGAATAATTTCATAATTCCATCGCTACCTAATATATTGAATAATGCTATGTTTTAGGTTAGACTTTGGACTTAAATCGACCATTTAGACTCTTTTTTTTTCAATAAGAAAAAAGATTATATTAGTAAATATAAATGTTCTTTTACAACAGTTCCTTTTTATAGGACTATAGATAAGTAAGAACTAGTCACAATACATTTTACTCCAGAACTACAAAAAACATTTAGGTACATCCTCAGAAATAAAGCCTTTGCTTTTATATTTCTAGTTACATTACAAAAAAACCCAGTAGTTTCATCACCCTTGCATCAAAGTACTTTTAACTGAAGTTAAGTCTTTCAAAAAAAAGTGTGCCTTCTTCAGTACCCCCTGCAACATATATAACATCCTCTAAAAACAATTGTGCCTTATTCAATACCCCCTACAACATATATACTATCCTCATCCAGTACTAGAGCTTCTTTAGAGAGCTGATCAACTTCCTTTTTGAATTCTCTATATATATGTTGAACCTTGATTTGTTGAAATCTCTTGCTCAACACATGATTTTTTTCCATCCAAGGCTGAAGAGAGACCACATGTAGATTGTTTTCATTAGCATACCAATCAATAATAACTTTTGAGTCACCCATCAATTGTAAGCTTGTTACCTTTTTATAGCAAGCAAAATATAAGATGCGCCACAAGGCTAGGAGTTCACCCCTAGTGTTAGTTCCTCTACTACAATTCATCTTAAGTCTGAAAGTGCCCTTGGATGGAAATTTCAATACATCTAGATCCCAATCAAGTAAAGGAGGCCTAACAACCTTTCTAATCTTAGTAACTTTTGGGCTTTTTAGTTCACCCAAGTCCTGTAAAATCCTATTACAAACTCTGATCAGATTTGGCGGATGATCTTCAAAGATAACTAGATTCTTGTGCTTCCAAATCTCCGAGCAAATATAACATGGGATTTCTTTCCAAATTAACTCCTGCCTAATCCAGTTTTGTAGACATTCAACAATTTGTCCTCCTACCCAATAATTCTTTAGTTTTAAGTCCTTAATAATTGGAAACCAAATGTCTTTGATAAAACTACATTCCATAAAGAGATGATGCACAATTTCCTCATCATTCCCACACAAAACACATCTACTAGGCCCAAAGGTGCCTCTTTTGACCAGATTATCCCAATTAAGAATTCTATGTTCAAGCATTAACCAAATAAAAAGTTTGACTTTTAATGGAAGCTGACAAGTCCAGAGTTCAACATACCAGTAATTTGGTTCTTCCTCCACATTCTCCAACATCTGGACTTCATAAGATTGTTTTGCATTCACCTGTCCACCTTTTGTATCCCACGACCATAATAAAGTATCTTTATCACTATTTAAGTCAAACCCAGATCCTACTAGCCCCTTAATAAAATTACTCCATTCCTCTTTTTTTTCTCCACCCAGCCCCAAAAATCTCAACCCTTTTCCACCTTGTATGATTTGTTTCTCTCAATCAATTGTCCCAGCTTGAGCGAGGTATTTTATGCCTTTTTCCTTTAGAGTAGAGATGAGATTCCTTGACAGTTTGTAGTAAGTATGAGACCAAACCATAGGATTAAATCTGATCCTAATGTCCCTCCCATTTCCAGGTTTCCACACCAGCCAATCAGTTAAGATAGTTAAAGAAGAAGTAAGTGCTCTCCAAATATTTGAAATTCCATTCCAATTTTTCTTTCCTTCCCTGAGCCACTCAGTAAGATTTTTCTTCTTGATATATTTTTTCAGTATCACCTCATGCCATAGTCTAGGAACCATAAGACATCTCCACAATCTTTTTTCTGCCAAGGATTTTCCAAAGGAAAAAATATTTTTAATACCCCATCTACCAACCTTTTTTGGTTTTGCTATCTTTTTCCAACTAATCAAATGCATCCCTTCTTTTAGCTTTTTACCAGTCCACAAGAAGCTAAACATACTCCTTCCGATATTGTTTAGAGTGCCTTTTGGAATCTTCACCAGTAAGGCAATACAGAAGTATGATTTCAAGAACAACTTTAAAAAGTGTGAACCTACCCCCTAAAGTAAGCCATCTATGGCTCCAGTTTGATATTCTTTTTTCAATTTTTTTCTCCAGCCAAATCCAATCAGCATTAGTGTAGAAATTTGGTTTTAAAAAACACCCGAGATACTTAAAACCATCATCTACTGGTTTTACTTCAAAAGTAAATAACTCCTTCAACATAGCAAGATCCTCATCATTCCAACCTACTTCAAGAAATGAAGACTTTTGAGGGATGAAAGCCATCCCTGTCACCTGGAAGAATAAATCCAGAACTTCCTTAAAAAAAATTCATTCAGTAATGTTCCTACTCCCAAAAATAATAACATTATCCACAAACATCAAATGGGTAACACTTTCGTGAGAATCGTGTCTCCAAAATTCTGAAAGACATTTTTTCAGCCAAACTAATTTTTTTTCGGCCAAAAGTCCTATTTTTTCGGCTGAAAGATGTTTCAGAGGAACCTTTGAACATCAAATCGAACGGTACTATGACGACGCCCTCGATTTTCATGTAAAATTTTAGATGGATGGATATTTTTCATCTGGTAACATCTTTTCAGTCGAAAGATATTCCGACCAAAATAATATTTCACCCGAAAGAACTTTTCGGCCGACAAACAGTTTATATATTACTCGCACATCGCACCTGCTATAGTTTTTGTGAATTGTTAGTTAGTTCATACAATTTGGTGTTGGTGATATCATTTGGTGTTTGGTGTTGCAAGTCATTGTTGCGAGTAGGAAGACGGGCAGTCTTGTGGACGTTGGAGTAGTAGGTGGGCGGATGTTGGAGCTGTGGGCGTTCGGTCCAGGTACATTTGGATTAGGAAATTTTAATTTCTAGTTAAAAATTAGAATATAGAATTTATTTTTAGATTGTTGACAGGGCCTTATTAGGCCTTGTCCATGTACAGTGACAGGCCTAAATTTGGGCCTATACCTGTACATGGACAGGGTCAACTATGGCCTTGTACCTTATCTTAGTAAAGGCGATGTGTTACACTATGACGATTACAGAATTTAGAATTTAAATTATGTTTAAATTTTAAATTTTTAGGAAATTTAAATTTTAGTTAAAAAATAGAATTTAGAAAATTTGTTTAGAATGTTTACAGGGCCTTATTCGGCCCTGTCCATATACAGGGACATGTCCAAATTTGGACATGTCCCTGTACATGGATAGGGACAACTATGGCCCTGTCCATGTATAGGGATAGGCCTGAATTCGGGCTTGTCAATGTACATGGACAGGGCCGTATTCGGCCCTGTCCATGTGGTACCTCAAGAAGTAGGATAAGTAGATCTAGAATGAGAAACAAAGTCCCAATTCCATAGGAAAGCCATACAACCGCTAAGAAAATAGACAAACAACTAAGTTCTTAAACCTCTAAAACCTCTTACCTTACAAGGGATACTAACTTAACCAATGTAGGGTAGAGCAGGCGAAGATATGACACTAGCGTACACGTGTCATACAAGTTGCAGTAAATAGACAGAGGCCTGAAGAGACTTTCAACTTTAGGGCATGACACAGACTAGTTATTTTAACTATAAACAGTGAGACCAAGGGCTAAGCATGACTGCTACAGGGCCACCACTACCCTGAATAGTGCCCAAACTGAACAAAATTAGACTCTGACAACAACTGGAAAGAAACATCACCATAAAGGACCTAGTACATATCACAATACTTAACAGACCTAACAAAAAGATTGAAACACAAAATATGTCTATTATAGTTGTTGCAATAGGAGAAAAATAAGTACAACTTTGACAAAAACTCCACTTCTCTACTAATAGTATTGCTAATTTAAATTTTTAGTTAAAAATTAGAATTTAGAATTTTTGTTTAAAATGTTGACAAGGCCGTATTCGTCCCTGCATATGGACAGGGCCGAATATGGCCCTGTCCCTTAGCTTAGTAAAGGCTATGTGTTACACTATGACCATTACATAATTTAGAATTTAAATTATGTTTAAATTTTAAACTATTAGGAAATTTAAATTTTTAGTTAAAAATTAGAATCCAGGCATGTCCCTGTATATGGACAGGTCCATATTCAACCCTGTCCATGTACTGGGATAGGCCCGAATTCAGGCATGTCCCTGTACATTTACAATGTCGAATATGGCCCTGTACATGGACAGGGCCATATTCGACCCTATCCCTTAGCTTAGTAAAGGTTATGTGTTACACACTAATACATATGGCCAAATTTGTCGTGGTTTTTCATTTTTATTGCCACACATATCCGTCACACTTTCCACGAAATCAAAGACTATTTTTTGTCGCTAATTTTTCATTGCTATATCCATGAACCAAGTGTTCATGGAAACAACGATGAAATTAGACCTCCAAGTGTCATCACCATCAAGATAGGTTTTCCTTATAAAGCATGGCAATTGCGACGAAACTTCATCGTAATAGGGACAGCAAACCGTGCCAAGGTAAAAAAATTACCAACAGATTATGATGCAGATGTCATATGTGCGACACAAAACTGTTGAAAGTTGCAACAAAAAAGCGTGGCAATAGCGACGAAAATGTTTGGCAGAGACAAAAATTACAACGTAGATGTTATATGTGTGACGCAAAACTGTGGCAAAGTGTGATGAACTTTCGTCTCTATTGCCACGCTTGATCAAAAAACAACCTTGGCTTGTGATGAACTATCATCGATATTGCCACACTTCCTTTAAGTTTTTTAAAAAAAAAATCTACATGAAAATCTACATATCAAGAAGAAATCCTTCCAGAAAGGTGATTGGGTGCTCCTCTATGATTCCAAATTTCAGGATTTTCCTGGAAAATTACAGACAAGGTGGCTGGGACCACATGAAATTAATGAAGTTCATGATAATGCCACTGTCACTTTAATTACCATCAACAGGTCTAGGTCTCCCTTTTTGGTCAATGGACACCAACTACGACTTTACCATCAGTCGCCTTCAAAAGAATCCTTCTGCCAAGAAGTAAGTAAGGATTGTTGTTCCTTTGTTGTTCCTTTCATGATTTTTTTCTTATTGTGGCTCCTTTGTTGTTCCTTTTAAAAAGAATGATTGTTGTTCCTTTGTTGTTCCTTTCACAATTTTTTTCTTATTGTGGCTCCTTTGTTGTTCCTTTTAAAAAGAACGATTGTTGTTCCTTTGTTGTTCCTTTCACGATTTTTTTCTTATTGTGGCTCCTTTATTGGTCCTTTTAAAAATAATGATTGTTGATCTCTTGTATAAGGGTATAAGTTAGACATGTGGCCTTTGGAATTTTTTCGTCGAAGGACAAGAGATCTCATCACGAGTCGATTTTTTCACTTAGGTTACAATCTAGTGAGTGGCATTATCATCATCTAACTACCAAACCGGGATAATGGTATTCTTTGGAAAAGACAATTCAAATCATTTATTAAGGATACGGGCTCATTTATGGGTTAAAAGGAAACCATGTCGAGGCTATGGACACCTGCTGGTAGCAGTGGCTCTCCCTGTGGTATCTTAGTATACCTTAAATACGCCAAGTTTTACTATGTTTTTAGATTTCCTTTTCTAAACATTGAGGCTATCATTCCAGATATATCTAATAAAAAAAAGGGGAGAGTAACAACATTATGATTTGCGGAAAATTTTAACATGTGAACAAATTTGAAATCATTCGGAATCCTTTTCCTCAAACAGTTTCTACCATGGGTACAATAATTCGAATTTCCTAGACAAAGTGATGATTATCATTAGTAATGTTAAAGTTCTTGATTTAAAGTTATTAATGATTGTCTTTTCCAATGGTGGCAACGACATAGAAATCACACCTCACAATCACTCCCCACCATTATTACACTCATACATTTGACGGTCAAGGTCTACCTTTTCATTTATGGGGGGGTAGATGCCCGACACATTTACCGATAGAATTCAATGAATGCATTAATTACGAAAATGCACGTTTTTCTATATACACACAATGTCATTCTATATTTTCTATGTCGGTTGCTTTCAAAAATTTGGTTGAGTTAAGATGCAGCAAGGAACGTTAGTCATCCTCACCTACTTATAGAAATATGGGAGGCTGAAGTGTGCGACGGGAACCAACACTCTTATAGGTAACTGAGCATGAAAGAGAAATCCTACACCGTGTGGGGTTGATGGAGTACTTCAATCAATTGCAGGGATACGATACAGACATCACGAAATAATTATTTCAGAAATTGCAGGGAGAAACCTCCATGGTTCGAGATATATGAATTCCAGTCACTCGGGAAATCGTAGCAGAGGTTACGGGCCTTCCTAACACGAATACAATGGCCTAGAAGATATACAGTGCTTAAAGAAGTTGTATAATCCTTTGTAGACCTTGGAGAGGAATTGGATAAAAAGGGAAAGGGACTTAACCCCAACACTCTCTACAAACCCTGGAAATAACTGGAAGTTGTCATACAGAGGTATATCACCTACAATGGAAGATATGATGTGATCCACCCACGCCACCTCAAACTACTAGCTGCACTCAAACAACGGTTAGTAATCAATTTACCATTTTTTCTAAATGTTATGTTACATGAGGTCGTTATAGGAACACAGAAGGAAAAATATCTTGTTATTGTCATCATCCACCATATATTGGTAAGAATGATAGTAAATAAGGCCCTAAGTCAAACTCAAATGACCAGAGGGGATATTATTGAGGCCAATAGGCCCTTACAATTAGAGCAACCTGAATTACATCATGAAGACCCAACCCAAGGAATTGAAGTAGCACAGGAAGGGAAACCTACTACCCAAATGGAAGCTCTACCTCCTCAACCTGAAGTCAAGGAAGACCCCATCCAATTTGTAGAGACTCAGACCTCACAAGCAAAGGCATCAACGAGGAAGAGAAAAATATAAATGACTACTCCTAAAGCTCCCATTGAAGGGAAAAGAAGAAGAAGATAGATAATATGTCATGAAGAAATTCAAGATACAACAGAACAACCTGAAGAAATTTAGGATACAATAGAACAACCTGAAGAAATTCAGGGCATAATAGAGCATCCCTTATAGGGAGATGTTCAGGGAATTGAGAAGACAGAACAAACACCACAAGGAAGTAGTCAAGAAGATACCCAGCTAGCATTGGGACACCTCATAGAACAATTTTTGAAAAGATATGAGGTAGAGATAGCTCATGTTTTAGGGAGTTTAGGGACCTCAACTAGCAGAGACAAAAACAGGCCAAAAGAAAGCCATGTGCCAACCTCTCCTTTGAACCCGACTGAAGATTTCCCTGACACTGAGATGTCACTCCAAGATGATACAGCACAATAAGAACCTCATACTAAGGTAAATACCCTGGTAGGGAAAGTAAAAGAGCCATTATTGACAGATCAAGGTGAGGAAAATCCTGACAGCTCACAGAAACAAAGATCAGGCAAAATCCACAACAGAATTAGATAGTTAAAATGCGAGAACAAGTTGTTGAAGAGAAGGGTTAAAAATATTAAAGTGTTAAATCAGAAATTTGGCAAGCTTAAGGAAATTATAAATGAATTAAGAAAACAACTAGAGCAAGTTGATAAGATCCATGAAAAAAATAAGACCAAAAGACATAGAGCACAAGGAAGGAACCCTCTTCTTAGGAGGGCAGTGCAAACAAGTTTTGTAGGAACATAGATAGAGCTTCATATCCTTGAAGAAATGGTAGAAATGGAACTTTAGACTGAGACTACAGTAGCATAAGGGGTAGTTGTTCAAAATGAAGAGGAAATTTCTTTGGGAGCATATGAAACAGAGGCTCAACCATAAATTCTAGGAGGAATAGCTGCTCAACCTAAGGAAGTAATTCCCACTCCTTTGGAGACCACAGATGCAGAAACTCAAACAGTAATTCCAGTAATGAATGAAGCAACCTGTCAGACTGAAGAGGTATCCCAGTTTTAGGATCAGAGTGCCATCATTGAAATACTAGAAGAAGAACTGGTCCAAGCCCAGCAGGCCTTGACCCAGACTAGAGATGAAATGGTGACCATGAAAGAGCACCAAAGAGTTGTTAAACAACTCAAAATTATGTCAGATACGGAAAATGAGATGTATGTTGATATGACTAAGGCTCAAGGGAAGACAAAGAAGGTACAAGGTCAACTGGAAAAATATTTGGAGAAAATCAAAGCGATTTGTGATATCTACAATGATGCAATAGATTGTAGAGCTCCTGCTACCAATTATACTTTTTTTTTATTATATAGATACCTTTTGCTAAGGGTGAAAGTTATTCGAGCAGGTAAACCGATTAAATTCACCACTATCTCTGAGTTTGTGTATTGTTTTAGGGAGCAGGAAGAGAAAGTACAATATTTCTTGTGTGAATTGTACTTCCATAATTTCATTTTGGAAGACAACAACAGAGATAATATTGGTCCCTTCATTGAGGAAACCCAATTGCAAGCGTTCCTATCCTTCACTAAAAATAAATTCAGATGGACTAAGGCCCACAAAACTTTCATAAAAAAAGAAAATGGGTTAGATCTCTGGGTCAAGGGGGAACCACCAAAGTCTTTTCCAGCTATCATGCGACATAGGAAATTCATGAAAAGGGAATGAGTGAAAATCTCTTTAGGTCCTATTCATCAACAGGTTATACGATCAGGCATGGAATATTTTATGGAACTCAAAGAAGAAGCTCTTGCTGGCTCCAAGTTAAGATGGGATGTCTCTCCAGTTGATGTAATGGTTAGAGAGCCCTTCGGTTCCAAGAACTTCTTTGAAGACACCTTCAGAATAGAAAGATATTCCAGAATGATCTAGAAGGAAGGACCTGCCTGGATTGGGTGTAGATATAATCCCCCTCTTATCTGGTTTCCTCCAGAGGATTACCAGAGAGATTATCAAATTAATAAAAAGAGGGAAGACATTGCTTTTGGCGAACTCCTAAGAAAGAATGGGTTCAGGGCACCTAGTGAACCAACTTTTCCTCCTTACAGCATCAGTGCTTTGCATGTAAGAACTTATCTTGAATGAGGACATGAAAGAAGGTAATCTGGGGGGTATGTTGGGTTATGAAAAGGTACATATATTCTCCTCATTTCCATGATTTATGACATCATCTTGACTGACTTTCCTATTACTTAGGAATAAAATAGGATAGGAAATGACTAAAATGTCTTCTAGAACTATCATTGAGTTGAAGTTCATAAATTCTAAAATATGGTTGGAATTGTTTGATTTTTTTACAGGAATGGGTAAATCTTGGTAAACTCACGATAGCAGAAGAGATTTTGAAGATGCGCAAGATATTGGAGGCTAAATATATGGAGCATAAAGCAGTTTCAAGAGAGATTAGTTCTCTATTTTGTAAACTTCAAAAATAGTAATAGCGATCCTAAGGATCTCTTGATCGTCGGGATAGCTTTATTTACCCATATTTTGTAATATATAAAGAGTAGTGAATCCTGGAAAAAATAATCGAAGAATTGTATCTAAGCATTCAAAATTCAGAATTACTCTGCGCAAACAGTTTCTGTAAATGTTGTCTCAGTTATGGAATTAATAAATATTTTGAACGTTTCCGTCGTTTTCGTATACTGAGTTCCTAGTAGCAGTGCTTCTGAGGACCAAGGGCCCAGTCTAAAGGAGATACTGTCTTAATCTTTATTTTATCAGTTTGATTTATGTTTCGAACTTTAAATCCTTTTGATCATAGTTACGATAATGCATAAGCGTGTTAATGTTTTGATATTGTTTGCTTATAAAAGATAGATGCTTTCCTTTGAATGTTGTCGATTGCTATTCCAGATTCCAATTGATGTAGTTTATTGCTTGATAGTTCCTCTCATTTTCACATGTGTTGTTCCCTTCAATTAAATAGAAATTTTTGTTCCTTTCCGTTAAATTAGCATTTGTTGTTTCTTTCACTTAATTAGTGTTTGTTGTTCCTTATACTTAGTTAGCATTTATTGTTCAATTACTGTCCTGTCTCAACTTACAGTATTTAGTTATTTCTTTCCAGTAGATTAGATAGTCATCAATAGGTCATCTTGTTTTTATAGATCCAATTCATGTTTCTTAATTAGATCAATTCATGTCTTTAATATCATATTCAATTATTGTCCCTTAATTAGATAAATTCAGCAATTTAATTCATGCCCTCAATTCATAGCACATTATAGATCAGATTTCAATCATGTTCAGTAGGATCTTAGCTTTAGAAACTTAATGAATGTGTGAGGAACTTGATTGTTGATAAACTCAAATTTTCTATGTGATTTTAGCCTCTACGAGCTATCTTCATAGACTTTGTTGATATTCTTGAAATAGAATACGAATCCTCGAGTTGATAAATTAATGTTAAACTAAGGTTGTTTTTAGGACATCTTTAGAGCCCAAAAATTAGCAATGTATGGGATTCTTGACTACTATGTGTTGTATCATGAATGATAGGTGGTGCTCTAGGAATCCCATGATGGAAATAGAAACATACATTATAGTGAGAAGACACAACTATCACAACATACATTACAATGAGACATGTTGGATGCAAGTATAATTAAATTCAAGGCTAGAGTGCACTCTCCACTGCATTATTCATATTATTATCTTCATTCACTCCTATCAGTACATATTCTCCCTTTATCTTCTATAATTTGTTTACTTAGGGTTCATGTGTGTGTGTGTGTGTGTGTGGTTAAGATTTTGTACTAAAAATATGTTATAGTTGTATTGGTCAATGTAAGAATAAAAAAAAAAAGGTTTTTCCCACATTCTATGATTCATACTTTGTTAAAAACATTGATGCTTGTCTACCAAAAATTCAATTGTATCCTTTCATGAGGATTGTGAAATTTTACTAGTATAAAGCCTACTTTAAAAACACTTCAAAACCCTAACCTTTGCATTGTCCTTTTGCCATATCCATTATCCCATACAAATTGATAAGAGTTTTCCACGAGATGCATTTCCATCACCAATACCTGCATGAATCATAAAAGACAAATTCTTTATATGAGTAAATAATTAATAAGCAAATAAACATGCATTTAGTTATGTAAAATACTATAGAAAAAAATTAAGTGGTCGCATACCTTAATGAGCTTCTCTTTATTTCGAGAATAGGTTATTCTCTACTGAATAGGGCCAACCACGTGAAGGTGGAAGCTCATATGGCCCCTCCCCCCCCCCTCACATCGCTCTCAATTCCCCATACCCAACAAATGATTTTTTTTATATAGAAAACATGTAGACATTCATTCATAACTAAAATAGTCATCAAAACATATGAACATATAAACATTGAAGCATATGAACATATAAACATTGATAAACATCCAAATACAAGTCATGAATTTATACACCTGATTTTTCTTTGATTTATGTTTTCTTACATTCATAAAATTGACAATTTGGGTATCATAATCATCCAAGGACATTGTATTTCGCATGCCATGTCCTTATATTGTTTGTGTGCAATCATGTACCATACTTTTGGTACGTCACTGAGAAGGGCGTCGAGGCATTTGTTCAGTGTCGTGAACTGCAACAACGAAAATGATCATATCGATATGTTGAAATATAATTGAAATAACTAATTCATTATTTTGATTAACATTACACTATTTCTCTTTACCTGTATGTGTAGCTGTGACAGTTGGTGCGTTAATTTCTTGCCCACTTGGTTCCTCTCGCAGTACACCCTCCTGAGCTACATGCTCTTCAATTTTGAGAAGATAATATATAAGTATAAGTTAGGAAATAAATATCTACAATCACAGTAAATATTTCTAATTTTGAAGCATACATACTGGAATGGGTACTCTACTCTACACTATCACTGGACATGTGCACCCTTGTATGATGTGGTGTCTGTTGAATACCACTAGATTCACTACTACGGTAGCACTGTTTCTTGAAAACAAACATAAATACTTAGTTAAGGGTGATATAATAAAATATGAATATACTTTAAAAGCATGTTATTGCGGTTTCCTTATTCATTTGATTTACCTGCATGGCTGGGGAGATAGGAGTCTGGCCCAAGATTTTTCTATATTCAATCACACTTTTAAAACCATGCTTGTAACCAAGATTTAGGTCCTCCTCGGTGGCAGCAGTTTCAAACATATTTAACTGCAATGCATAACACCATTAAAAATACCAATAACAAAAACATATATTTTCTCTCTATTGTTAAATAAATATTAACCACAGTTAATCATTTAAATCTTACTATTCAGGATTTTAGTTTTCCATAGCCACCCTGGCCTAATTTATGATGTTCGTGTTTTTCCACTATGGCCTTGGTTTCTTTGGAGGTGTCTGATAGCCTACATATGGAATTTTTGAAAAAAAATAGATATCGGAATTGTTACTTAAAACATGAAAGAAAAACATAAATGATCATATTTCACTGATAATATGACATGTGTTGTACCTTGCTTGACCAACCCATGGATGTCTTCCTTGTTTTTTAAACAAGTTCTCCTTTGCATCCTCTATCAAGGACTTCCACTCTTTCTCTGGAACCATGGGAGGGCACTCGTGCTTGAGGTCTAATTGCAATTTCTCCCTATACTGGGCCCCGGTATATTTTAAATTCTCATCGGCTAACTTTGTAACCACTTTCTTGTTGAAAGTGTTGCCGAACAAGTTTACCATGTGGTCTATTAAATCATCTTTCTTTTTTCTATCTTGGTCATTCCACCATGTGTGAATGGTGGGGCCAAACAGATCCAATGCTATGTCATTTAAGTTTCTATAGAAAGTAGTGTTTCCTACAAAAATGTGTTATCCATTAATTTATAATAATCTTAACAAATGTCCATTTCAATTTCATGAAAAAAATGAATCAATTAATTAACAATTACCTGCAATATTCTGAATCTTGATCAGAACACATACGTCATCCACCAAAAAGGTGACATCTAGTGATTCGGTGCTTTTAATTCGTTTTTCTCCATGCAAAATAGTATCCTCTCCATCTTCAGTACGTTCCTCTCTGGAGTCATGTGGAGTCCCAGGCTCCGACTCATCATGCTCTGGTGTGTCATGCTGGTCAAAATCATTTCACTCATCAATGGATTCGAGGGGAACCTCATGAGGCTCAAAAATCCTCACTTGCACTTTGCTATGTCGACATTTTTTTTGCATTGGACCATCACGACTACCTATAGCAGTTGTAGGATTGACAAGTTCCCCACGCACGGGGTTTAAAAACTCCTACAAACGGAAAAATTTACTTTATTAGATCATATACAAAATACAAAACAAAAAAGTGGATATGAAACTGTCATAGCTGATAAAAATATGTGAAGATGCCACT
>ML778223.1:730637-743137 GCA_009831015.1 Picea engelmannii
TCCAACTACCATAGTGGGCCTTTATTAATATAGTGGACCTAGTCCACCTTACATTGAATGACCACATTCCCATATATTAATTGACTTCCACTAATAACATATAACTACATTCCCATTGGGTACCTCCCTAGGTATACTACAGGTTCAAGTTCTGCCCTCATCTTCGTGACTCCTGCGTGAGCCATGTATACTGCTCTATGAGCCTCACTTAGGATCAAGCTCCTCAACTCATCATTCGGTGGTACATAAATCCAATTTTTAAACCTCAATAGTCCATCATCGTCAAATGTAAATCCTATAAATCTTGGTACCATCATTGTGTTTTTTTCGATAAAACCCTCGACCTCTTTGTACCAGTCATCGTCACGCTGTAAATTTAGAATCTTTTCACGTAGATTCGTCTGAAGAGGCAACACCAAAAAGATGTGTGGTCTCCGACTCAATTCATCTACCACTCGGTTCACTATTCATTTTATGTAAGTAATATCGAATTCATACTCGCTAAGCAATTCTGACTAACGTCGTTGTCGCACGTTCAGGTCGCTTTGCATAAAGATGTGTTGTAGTCCATAGTAGCTCATATTTAGTTCAATTTTTCATCCAACAAGGTTGTGTCTCCAAACCTTCAAGGCATATATGATGGCTAACAACTCCAACTTGACCATCTTTCATCAAGACTCCGCCTAAGCCTTCCTTTGATGCGTTAGTGCATACCAAGAAGTCAGTGTCCATGTTAGGGAACTTTAGTATCGGTGTCATTGTCAACATCTCCTTGAGCCTCCTAAAAGCTTCCGTGAATTTCTCGATCCAAACAAACTTCTTGTTCTTCTTATGCAACTCCATGATCAGATTTTCTGTCTTCGAAAATGCCTCGAAAAATCGTCGATAGTATCCTGTTAAACCCATGAAACTACATAATTCCGGGATGTTCGTTCATGTAGGACATTCCATAATAGCCTCGACCTTTGTTGGATCCACGACAATACCTTCATCGGAGATGACATTCCCCAAGTAGTGAATCTTCGATTGATAAAATGAGCATTTGGACAACTTCCCATACAATTTGTGCTCTCGCAGACACTGTCGTACCAAGCGCAAGTGCTCGTCATGCTCCTCTATCATTTGAGAGTAGATCAAAATATCGTCAATGAATACTTGCACGAACTTGTCCAAGTACTTGTGGAACACACCATTCATCAAACTCATAAATACCCCTGGGGCGTTTATCAGTCCAAACGGTAAAACAATAAATTTGTAATGCCTAATCCTCATCTTAAAGGTGGCCTTAGGGATGTCATCCTCCTTGATCTGTAACTGGTGATACCCTGATTGCAAATCGATTTTTGAGAACACCGTCACACCCTTCATTTGATCAAACATATCATCAATCCTTGACAACATATATTTATTCTTGATCGTTTCCTTGTTCAATTGACGATAGTCAATGTAGAGCCTCCATGACCCATCCTTATTTCATATGAAAATAACAGGTGCACCCCACGGTGACACACTTGGACGTATCAGTCTTAGGGACAACAATTCTTTCAGTTGCATTCTCAACTTCTGTAAATTCGGGGTCGACATCCGATAAGGCATTCTAGCTATCAGTTCAATCCTCAGTTTTAGGTCTATAGTAAACTCCAATTCCCTCTCCGATGGCATCCCAAATAACTCCTCTGGAAATACATCTGCAAACTCTCTCACCACCGGAAGGTGTTCCAGAACTTCTGCTACTCCCTTCTCGTTTAACGCAAGGATCGCATAAATCTTACACCCCTTGCACATGCTCTTCCATAGCTGCAAGGAAGAGATGAACCTCAGGAAAACTCCTTGGTTTCGACCTACAATCATGTGTCTTTGTCCCTCATCATCAACCAAGCTCAACCATTTTGTCTTACAGTTGAGTATCGCCTCATGCGATTCCAACCAGTCCATACCAATCACGACATCATAAGATCCTAATATCATGACGTACATGTTGGCCCTGGTGAGAAACTCTCCCAGGTTGAGGGTGCATCCCGTAATATTTCCTCCAAACTTTTGTTTGGCTCCAGAAGCCATCTCTACAAAGCTAAACTCATCCTGTTCAACTTTCTTTAGCTTAATAATTTTTAGTGCTGCACCATAAATGAAACTCTCGGTAGCACCAGGATCTATCAAAATACTAAGGGTTTGGTCAACGACGGTACCTGACGTCTCGAGCACAGTTGATTGGTGCTTTTCCTGGAGGTTATTCACCACTGCATGAATCCAATGGACCTTGCCCAAATCTCCCACAATGGTGGGTCTAGCTAATCCAGACGCTCTAGTCCTCTCCACAGGGTAGTCGCGCTGGTAGTGTGGCTCCCCACACGTACAACACCCCTTCTTCAGTCTAGTACTCCTAGTACTCAAAGTAGAAGATGACGCCCCACCGGCCTAGATTCTCGGTCTGTTCTGTTGAACAGGCCTAAACTATTGTTGTTGCGGTCGATGTTATTCTTAATGTTGTGGTCCCCGATAAGGTGTCCGTTGTTGAGGCATCGATCGTAGAGGTGCAGTGAAAGTGGATCCCCTCTCGAAGCCATGATATCCTGGTGTTTGTCTGGCTAGTGTCTAATTCTACTGTGCACCAAATGACACTTGCCCTGCTGGTCTCGCTGGAGTCCTTCTCTGACCCTCATTGATAAGCTCCTTCTCTTCTATGAGGGCCTTCTAGATGGAATCATGCAAGGTTTGAGGCATCATAATCCTAACCCTTTCACGTATGCTTCCATTAAGGCCTAACACAAACCCGTTGACCTTAAGTTTATTAGTATTAAGATGCAGAGCATACCAAAGAAGCTCCATAAAAAGGGCCTCGTACTCGGGCACCGTATGGTTTCCCTGCTGTAAGGCGTTGAACTCATTGAGATGACGCTCAATGAATTCCTCTAATAGGTACCTCTCTCAGAACCATTCCTCGAACAGTTCCCATGACATTTCTTTGACGACCATGTTCAGTTGTGGTAGGAGCATCTTCCACCATAGAAGAGCGCTCCCATTTAGTTGAAACACCACCATGCGGACCTTCATGTTGGAGGTATAGTCACGAAGCACAAAGCACATCTCCATATTCTCCAACTATGCCTCAGTGGTTGCACTATCTGGGGCATCAAAGAACTCGAGAAATTTTACTTTCTCAAGTTCATGGTGAATGCTACCAGTACTGACCAGAGCGCGCGGTGGACCCTCAGGGGGTGTTGGCACTCTGGCCTCATTTCTGTCCAAACGTTTGATCAATTCCTCGGACATGCACTTAAAATATCTCATCATTCCAACCACATCACCCATTGTTATCTTCTCCTGCCCGACAACATGTTCGTCTCCCTAGGGTTAAGCCCCCCATGCATGATTTCTACTGGAGGTATCGCACCTCCTCCCCTAGAACCCGTTCATCTTCCTCTGCAGCATCCTCTAACCATGATTACCTGCATGAATACAAGTAAACTTAATTAGCAACATTATAGTCAAAATCATATCAACGAAAGTTGTAGTGATCCCAAGTCACGGGTTGAACCTGGCTCTGATACCACATGTAACGACCCCTTTTCTTCACGACTACAAGAGACGCAGAAGTGAATCTTTTTTTTATTTGTGTTTGAAAGGAAAGAAGGTGATGAAAACATTTAACCACACAAATGACAATGAATGCAAGCATGTTGTCCATGCAACAGGCTACTATGACTCCACGCACTGGCGCAAGAACAACTGGGTGAAACATGCATAGACAACAAGGATAAAATGACTACTTGCTCGATGCAAAAAGACATGCATACAAGATTAAGGGACAATATCCCCTCCCGACACAATGGCCTTGACAAACAATACTAGAACCTCAAGGCATGCGAACCTAATGCACGAAGGCGTCACAACCCATGTGCCAAAAATGACTACAATGATCAACGCCCCCACTGGGTAACACAGACTCTAGCCAATTTATCATTCACCTCTATCAAATAGGGCGTGAAATGATCCCCTCAATCGGAATCATGTCGTTCCTGGGCAATAGGCACATCAATAACCTTGGTGCAATAGTCCTAACAGGACCAAGGATTCAAGAAAATCCTGTGCGCTACAGGTCGAATACCGAAGAAAACCATGCCCATACCCCATCAACAGGTCGAAGGGATGCTAGTGGATGATAAAAAGGGAAGACACAAGCCCAAACATGACTTCCTCAATAACCCAACCGTTGTATCAGGCCTAAACTAGTCAATATTTACCGTCTAAAGAAGCATTAATTACAGATCTAAATTAACCAGTCTAAATACAACTAGTCAGTGATTTACAACCTATCTTAACCTAAAATACAACTTTAAATTAGAGAGTCCAATTTTCCGAATTAACAATAAATGTATATCGAAGTAACTTAGTCTCATATCCAAATTAGAAAGTCTAGATGACTACTAGTCAATAATGTGCAAGGCTAAATAAACCTCATGTGAAATCTAATTCGCAAGTCTAAATGTCAATTTAGACAACAATCACAATTCAATCTATCATTAATACAATCTAACTCAACAATTAACAATTGAATATCACATTATCTACAAGACAAGTTGTACATTACAAGCCATAAATGCCAAATAATTCAATGAGATTTCATGCCCAATTCGTCTAGAGAGATTAATTTCTATATGTCTGATCAATTTAATGTCATTCAGAGCCATTCAATGCACTTAAATCTATTGTTAGACTATATCCTACAACCATAATTATCATTGCTAGTTATATTAGGGGGAAAGTTGTCCAGAACCAAAATGATAATTATTATTGTTGTCAGGAAAAAGAAAAGAAAACTTGGGGGTAAGGATGCTAAAGCAAAAAGTTAGTTGTCTAAAATTGTTGTCATTTCCAGGTTAAAAAGGTTCAGACAACATTTAATGCAAATTCATGGTCATTCGACAGCAAAATGCAGTCCACAATTAAGGCAAACTCGTGATCATTCCAACAGCAAAACGCAGTCAACATTTAATGGCAATTTATGACCATTCAACACCAAACACAGTCAACATTTTAAAGGAAAATTTGTGTCCATTCAACAGCCAAACGCATTCAACATTTAAGGGAAAATCGTGGTCATCCCAACAGCAAAATGCAGTCAACATTTAATGGCAAATCATGGTCCTTAAAGAAGCAATGCAATCATCTTTAAATAAGCAAAATCGTTTTACAGAGGCACACCAGAAGGGATTACCTTGCTATCATCATTAAATAAGAAAAAACGATGTGCAGAGACACACTAGAAGGAAATTACATTGCTATCATCATTTAAATAAGCAAATCGCTGTACAAAAACACACCAGAAGGAAATCACATTGTTGTCACCATTTAAATAAGAAAATCGTTGTACCACACATCCCAGGAAATAAAGGAATAAAAACAATTATTGGTAAGAGGTAATGAGCAGACAGACCAACCAATAAAAGGAAGATGTTCTGGTTCGATTCTATCGTAGAAAAATAAAAACGTAAGGCATCTACAGCTCAATGATGCGCCGACTGTACATAATATATCATTTTTGAAAGGTAAAATTTCTTTTGAGAAATAAATTCCTTTTAGATAGTCAAATCATTGTGGATATTAGAATAGTTCTCTGGATAGAAGTCAGTAAAATGTAATCGCAGTCCATAAACCAAACAAGTGATGGGATTAGTGTAATAACGCAAACACATAAAAATAAAACGCAGACAACAGTAACAGAAACACAAAGATCCATTGCAAAAATTCATTGAAATGATCGCAAAGACTCTATCAGCCAAAGCGCAGAGAAAATCCAAGGTTAAGCCCTTAAGGCACGGAGAACAAAAACAAGCACAGAGATAAACCAACAAGGAAGCAAAGAAATCCATACACAAAGGTACTTTTTGCTAGAAGGTGTAAGACAAAAATCCACCAAGGACAAACAACAGAGGTAGACGACTGATAGGAACATCCTTCCCTCATCATCCACGCACAGAAAAGTAGGGCATTGAGATCCATAGGTCTATTAATGACGAAGTGACGACCATAGATCATGCTCCTGGTCGACTACTCGGGCGTGGAATGATGAGCTAGGGATGAAGGAAAAAATAAGCCACAATCATCACAATAAATAAACCACAGGACAATCAAGACATGTAGGGATTGAAGGCCATGGGAAATCAACATCGAGCTAAAGGCTATGGGGAAAATTTCAGTCATCAACTAGAATTCTAAGACAATAATTTTCCTTACCCAATTAAACATGCAAAACTAAAATCACAATCATACTAACAATGTACCATGCAGACATAAAGGAAGCGTATCATTGCCCAATCACCCGCTCTGAGTTGATGTCTCAAGCACTTCATGTAACTCTCGCTTGTCGACCGATGAGACTTCACTGGTACCTCCCAGCCAACGCTAGGGGTACTCTTCTTCCCCCTTATCCCGCCGAGCTGCAAAGGGGCCATGCACACTAACCAGAGAATCAGCTAGCTCCTAGCTCGCCTCTCAAGATCGAGCTATCACTCCTCATCAACTTGGGGATCCCAACTCCCACAAGCTAAGTCAGTCAAGCATAAATTTCTACAGCGTAACATTACGCATAACAAAAGAGATCCATCATCCTTATCCTCCCTCCATTATATAGAGTTTCGAAGTCCCTTACTTTCCCAAAATCCTATTTAATTTAAAGTTTAATAATTTAATCCATAAAAATCCTCCCCGTACATGTGTCACCCATCCCCTTCATTCCTTCATAAACTAATTTCATTAATTAATTGATTACCCCTATTTCCCTCACCCACCTAGAGTCATTCCTAGAATCACTCCTAGGTGTCCCCATATTCCCTTACAAGTTTTAATGACTTTCCCCCTTATTAATTTACTAGTTGAGTTCAATTTAGAAGGTTCTTTAATGCTAGATACCTTACTAAGTTAGACTCTCTGCTTTTCCTTGAGTTTCCCCTTTCTTTTTATGTTTCCTTCTTTTTCCTATTTTCCTAATTATTTTAGATTTCCCTCTTTCCCTTTTCATTTAAAACTCAATTGGCAGGTGTAGAAACTTACCCTTTTTCCCGTTTTTCTTTTTAATGAATAAATTTTTAATTAGCATTATATAGTAAAACAATTATTTCCCCTTTTTAAATTTTATCCCAAAATATTTTTATAAATCAATTTAATTGCTTACTCCCTTCTTGTCACAAGATTAATGAAGATTATCATTATTATTTATTTTATTTATATATATATATATATATATAAAGATAAAAAATGATCACAAGTATAATTTAGACCTAGACTTTATTTTCCTAGGCTAGGCGACATTTTATTAGGGGGAAAAGTTTTAAATCTTACTTAACACGTTATTCGTCCTAAAGCCATCTATGTTTATCCAATTATTAAATAACAACACGACGTGCCCTTCAGGATGCACTAGATGCTCCAAGGGTGCCACTCACCTCTTTCTATTTCTCTTGTGTGATGTGCCCTTCAGGACACACTACATGCTCCTACGGTGCCACTTGCCTCTTTCCATTTTTCTTGCGTGACGTGCCCTTTAGGACTCACCACGTGCTCCAAGGGTGCCACTTGGCTCTTGACTGACTTGGTAGACATCATAAACCCCTGGAGTCAATACTCTTCTAGGTGATCTTGTGGGATACTAAGGGCCTCTAAGGAATAAGGCCCATCCCTTACTGCGCACCCCTTAGAATCATCATGAGCGATTGTCGTAGTCAGCCCTCATGGCATCATGGGTCTCCTCGAACTAGGTAATCATTAACCTACAGTTCGAGCCATGACGGGAGTGCTTGTAGGTTGTGGCAGGGCTGTTGTCCACACCTCTCCCTCAACATCTCTGGTAGTTGTGCATGACCCCTCTACTCCACATGTGAGTCTGGTCGACAACCTATTGTCAGCCTGCATCATCAATGAATCATGTCAAAAATACATCCATAATCATATCATCTAATCAGATGCAATAATATCTCATATAAACAAATCAATACCCAATAGTTCATTCATCGACTTGATCTGGAGTCCAAGGGGTTTCATCGATGCCTCTGCATCCTTGAGGTCCAAAATCCTACACACTCGGTAAAACCGATTCAATATCACATGTCTATGTCAATGCAACAAAACAACATGTCATCAAACCATAACGCCTCATAATAATAAATCAAATTCCCAAAAGTATATTAATCTGGATCAATTGCAAGCAAGTGTCCTCAAAGAATAAGTTTGTTCAATGCGTGCAAGAGTGGGATGTTACAGTAAATATATATTTCAAAAATTAAACAAAACAAATACATTGAAAAATTGGGAAAAAACTAGGAAAATGTGGGTTAAAAAATTAACTTGCCTATTTATCTTAAACCAAAGGCTAAATCAACTTCCCTTGATGTAAGATCAGGAAATTGATCTCGATGACGATGCGTTGTTTTAATCATCTTACTCACCCCTTCCCATGATAACCTATCGAAGTATTCTTCAGTATATTCTATCCAATGCTCCATCCAATCAAGGTTGTTTGCAATGTATAAATGTAAAGCATCCCACTCTCGAGCAACTATATGATAGCATAATAATTTAATATCATTAATTAGCCATTTTTAACAAAGGAATAATTTAATAAATGTGTAATATATTAAATCTACATCAACATCTAATAATTACCTTTCACGGTCCTCATTTTACCTTTCCCCAATAGGACTTTCCCTTCAAATTTGTTGATGGAGTCAAGATGCCAAATGCAAGGCACATTCATATTTTCTGCTAATTTAGGTAGATATTGACTAATACACACCTTGCATTGATATACCATATTTCCCTCAACCATAGAATCCTTCGGACGTTCTCTTTTTCTAACGAAATCCTTCAGTGACTTCAACTGCATCTCCACCATCCACATCGACCTTGTGTTTACTGGTCCACATAATTCAATATCCTCAACTTGGTGTATGAGGTAGTGTTCTTGTGCATTGAAAAATGTTGGAGGTAGATACTGTTGCATTTGACACATTAGTCGGGGAAGTTATCTCTTCCAATACCTTATATCTTCTTTATGGATTTCTTTTGATGATAACCACCTACAAATGTCAATACAATAAAATAATATCAAGGCATACATAAATTTGCAACATAATATGTCAATAAGTTCCACTACAAATCACATAATATGTCAATAAGTTCCACTACAAATCACATAAGAAGTACATTTTCCTTATAAAACAATACTTACCTCATGTATTTGCCAAGTACATAAATAATTTGTTTTGTGTTGTTGTCAAAGTCGTATGGGAGAGATAAAGGTAGAACATACTGTAACAAAAAATAAATAATTATTATTTGTTTCCAAAAAATGCATACCAATAAGGAAATATATTATAACCTACTAATTACCTTAATGAATGTATGCCAGTCATGTGTTTTAACGCCACCAAAATCACCTTTTTCGTTAAGATATTTTGTATGTTCGACGAAAACCCCTTCGGAAACCTGATTTTTTGAATGACCTGTTTTACAATATTGCTCTGTTGCTCCGTCAATAACCGAGGAAGACTAGTATTTTGTTCATGACCATCGCCATTAGAATTAATAATAATACTTTGCAATGCGTGATTAGCTTCATGGATGTCACAACAAATCTTTCCAATTCTCTCTTTGTTAGTCCTTCCATCTAATATTCGCCATAACAATTATGTTATGTTCTTCCCGATATGCATTGTATCAAATAGATGAACTATTTGTAGGTTCTCATAGTATGGCAATCTACTGAATTGCATCGGGTAACTTTTCATTCCTTGTGGAAGCACATTCTTGCCTTAACGACATTCATGAAACATCAACAAAATGAATTTAACACTAATGAATGGGACAAAATGAAATTAATACTAACGAAATTAACCAAATATTTATATAATATGTCATACATAAATAATTTGTGTACCTTGACGATTTATAATATATTCCAACTTCAATAGGCGAGGTGTCATTCTTCGTGTTTTTTTTCCATTTTCTTCTTTACCATTGAAATTTTCTTTGTCTGTAGTTCGATAACTATGGTTCTTAGGCTAAAAGTCCCTATACTCATCAAACACTTCATTTCCTAAACTCCTTGAACGATGTGATTTTATCCTCAGACCACAAACTGGGCATGCAAATTTACCCTTTGTTTGAAGACCTACAAGATATATAAATTAATGTAGTGTCAAATTAGAGTTACAATTTAAAATAATGCATGATCTTTTCAATAAATATATATAATATTAAATCACAAAATAAAGTAACAATATACCACAAAAATGTGTTAACCCGGGAGCATCATGAATTGTCCATAATAGTATTCCATGGAATTGAAATCGTTTTTTCCCTATTGGTCTAGAGATGTCATACATAGTGACGCCAGCCCATAACTTCAACAACTCATTGATAAGAGGCTCAATATATACAATCATATCTTTAACCTGGTACCTGCCTAATTGGTTCAACATACTGCATGATTAATTATACTTATCTAGATGTCGTTATATATAAAAGAAATAATTACCATGCACGAAACAAAGAAATGAAATATTTTGTCATACTTAAAGCAAATAAAAGATAATTAAATACCTGTAACAACCATTGCCAACATTGTGTGCTCTCTCTTGATCGACATCTAAGGAGGAAGATTATTGTTTATAACAAAAACAGGCCACACTGAGTATGTAGAACGAAGCTTTCCAAATGGATTGGCACCATCAACTTCCAACGAAAGTCTAACATTGCGAAGTTCTTCTTTAAAAATTGGCCACTTTTATTCGATGTAGTTCAATGTAGAACCATCTACAGGAATTCTAAGAACATCATCTTGACTTATGTTCTTTGCATGGAATTCCATAAATTTTGTTATACTTTGGTACCTGAACAACTGCTGGAAACGTGGAATTATCGAAATATAACGAATAACTTTGCAAGACACCTTTGATGCTTTATCGGTTCTATATCTACTTATTTGACATTGTGAGCATTCATTTTCTAATGCGTATTGTCCATAATATATGATATGATCATTAGGACATGCATCAATAGCCCGATAGTCCATTCCAATTTCTTTCATAATCACGGATATTTCTCGATATGTGCATTGAAAAATATTTAACGTCGGTAATAGAACTTCACCTAAAAATCTACAAAATTCTAAACAGAAGTCAATATAAACAATATTAATCATCAATATCTCATCCAATATACTAATTTACAAATTAGAAAACAATAGCAATATAGGAAAAAATTGAACCTTTTAAGTATTTGTGAACATGCAGGCATAAATAATTAACAAATTAAATACCTTAGTATCTGTGTGAGGCATGTGTTTGATAAACCATTCAAAAGATTCAGGTTTACCAAGAAAAATATATCATATAAAAGATTTGTTTTTGAGCCTTCATAAAGAGATTGACGTGACTTCTTGATTAGAGGATCAACATCATGAATATCATCCTGGTTCCCCTCATCCATTGGAGCAAATGTGTCTTGGATCAATCTATGTATCTCATCTTCCTGATTTGAATCACTAACATTATCTCCATCCATATCAGCATTAATAACTTGATCAACAGCTTCAATACTCTGATCTCGAAGTTCATCACCCTGTAAAGGAGTATTTCTACTAGTACTTGGCTAATAACTCTCTGGAGGTCGAGATTTTGGGGGCATCGTCTATATATTTAAAAACAACGTAGAAAAGTTAGTGTGTATAGAAAATATAAAAATCTCGATAAGAAATATTATTAAAATTCATGACATACTGATTATTACAGAGATTACATTAAATATTGAATCCTCTTACCAAGGGATGATATTCATAACCCCCTTCGGCGTGCCCCTTCTCCCTACAATGTCTTTGAGCTATTTTTATTAAAAGTCTGTTTTTTTTGCAAGCCTATGAAATCATAGTAAGGGCAATAACATTTTCCATCGCCCCTCGCCTCTAATGCCTTGTCATTTTCGTTCATAGTGACAAATCCTTGTCCTGACAAGTAATTGTCTTAACTATGCCATACCAAACAGTAAGTTGTCAAATTTTTATATTTTAGCTACTCCTTTCGATTATGATATGTTTATTTACAGTGACCTACAATCCTCACAATTATTTCTTGTAAGACATTTTGACATGTTTTTTCTTTATTATCGATTAACTATTAAGATATATATGCTTCAATTTGTACTATAGAAGAGTGTGTACTGAATAACCATTGAAAATAATTACACACCATTTAACGAAATTGGTCAAAATTTCTCAAACTTGAATCACTCGACACCATACACTAGCCTCTAAGTTGTTTTGTATACAAAATGCCAATCTTTGAAATTCACCACTAAAAAATGAATGCCAACCACTTGTCATCCACAATTGGGTTGGGTTGGTTTAAATTATGACATGTTTATTTGCATCTACATACAATGGTCACAATTTTATGCTACTTACAGTGGTCACAGTTTTATTTTCTAAGACACTTTGGCATGTTCTC
>ML778223.1:755903-786690 GCA_009831015.1 Picea engelmannii
TATTAATTAATTAATTACAATTATATCATTTAATTAATTAATAACTCACTTAATTAATACCATTAAATCATCTTTGTTTAATTAATACTTTGTTAACACAATTAATCCCCTAGTTAGTTTTACTTTATAATTTCTTAAACATTTATCCAACTAGGGTCGTTACATGGCAATATCAATGAAAATCCTGCCCTATTTAAAAAAAAGATGAAAACAATGGAAACGTGGAAAATTTTCATGGAATAATCTGCCCATATGTACTAGTGACACTATGACCATTACCGAATAATAAATGGTTACGATAAAGGTATAAAGATTAATGGTAATCATTATAATCACTTCCTTGTTTATCTGATAGTTACGATCATACCTATTATATTGAGTTCATGATAGTAAGGGCTATGTTATCCTATTCATCTTAACCAATCTCTTACCTATGATATGCTTAAGCTTCACATTTTATGTCTTTATTGAAACCCATAACTATCTGTTCTTTATCTGAATAAGATGTACACACCATATATGTAGTTTCCCTAATAAAGGTAATATAACTAAAATCAATACTAATACTGATAATAATCAAAGCATGTAAGCTATCGCAATAAAAACTTGATCTCAACTAATATGAAACACACCATGTGTTAGTCCCTAAAGTTGCACTCGACTGGTAAGGGCAAGCTAGGGCATCATTGATTTTATTGTAAAGTATTTTTGAGGGTTTTATGATTTAGTTTTGGTATAATGGTTGAAAACTGGGTCAAGCTTACAACATGGCATGAAAATCAAGATTAAAACATTGCATATCCCATTGGCTGAATAATAGGTAGATACATAGATGGAGTAAACCAATTCAAGAAAAAAGAAAGTGAAATCTTCAATTTGTCAATTTCACAAAATTTAAATTCAATATATTATAAATAAACATGGGTATCAGCTTGAAATCATTACTTGAAAATTATCTCTACAACAAAATCTTCATTGTATAAATTAACATTCAAGAACCAAAAGCATTGCAATTTGAATAATAAATTTAAGCATGAAAAATGAAATAACAGAGTAGAAAAGAGAATGTCTAACCATCCATATGCCTTTTCTATTAAGTGTCAATTGAACATACATGCCTTTACAATAATCTCCACAAAAAGTCTCTATAGATCTCCAAATTGTTTACCCCCATAAGGTATGTCTTCTATCTATTTAAAACAACTATGAAACTACCAGATCCTATTATCTAGAACATCTTTAAATGACTAGAATCAAAGAGTATCCAGATCCTAAATTATGTCACTCAAAAATGAGCTACTATTTCCAAAATAGTCCACAGCTCAACAGCTTGATATAACAAACATTGCCAGCAATACTCTACAAAATAGAGATTTTGTTTGACTCTGTAAAGAAGATCGAAATCTTAGCATTTCCTTGATCAAAACGAGTATTATTTTCCATATCTCCTGGAGCACCTTTAAACAAAATTGTAACCAATCTTCATGTTACCTTTAAGATAAAATCGTAGTAGAGGCTTTGGCATTTTTTTGTTTGAGCTTTGTGGTTAACAAAACACTGTGCCAGTAAAGTCTGAAATTGATTTCCCTAAGTGCCTTAAGAAACGTCCTTTGCTCCTTCTTCTTATTTTTAAAACTTTGAATTCTTTCCTGCTGGCAAGCATTCCACTGTTCTATCTGCATCTTTTCCTTCTTTAATTGTTTTATGGTTTTCTGAAATTCTTGAATCTTTTCCTTATCAGTTCTTATCTCGACCCTGAATCCTGAACAATCTTCAAAGGGTGTAGTTTCATTCAAAATTAAAGCAACACTGGGTTCTTTGGCTTTAACCTGATATTTTGAAATCAATTCTGAGCTATGTTCTTCTTCAGAACTTGATGAATCCATAGCTCCAGGTACATCTGGTAAGTAATCTGAATCTTCCATGTAATCCTATCTTTCTTCATGGAATTCATTGATTCCTTTAGCCATCTCTTTAGCCTTAGCTAATCTAGTTGAATCTCTCGTTACAGGGCCTGTAGGTGGTGTAAGTTTTCCCTTTCCTTTGCTGACAGATTTATTGGGAAAAGGAGTCTTCTTTGCTTTTTTCCTGGTGCTTGTTTCAACCTCCTCAGAATCATCATCTATGATTATGGTGTTTTCTTCTTTAATGGCAGGATTGAACATTGCTTTTGAGTTCAGCTTATACTTATTAGTATCCCTAGTTGAATTTCTCCAAGGTTTTTGTGATACACACGCACCTTTTTTCCTTTTTCCTTTGACTGCAACATTCTTTTTGCTGGTGGATGGCATTTCAGAATTGACTGCAGTTTGAGCAATGAGATCATTATCAGACTCTATCTCTTCTTTGACATATTCCTCAGGAAGCACTTCATGTTCGAGCTCCCATCTAGGTCTCTTACTCCTGCTCTTTTTAGTTACCTTGATATTAGAAGATTCGTCTTTACAAGGTTTTCATCAACAATATCTCGACTCTATTTAACAATTTTCCTCCCTCTGCCATTTTTCGACTTATTGGATTGAGTAATAGGTTTTAAGGATTCTGTGAGCCAATTCTAGGGCTTTTGTAGTTCATTCAGGGAAGACATTACTAGGGTTTTAATCAGGACTTGATGGAACAAACTACCCTTGGCATTAGTGGAAATCGACTGTACCTTCTTGGACATTTTTGTCAAACTTTTAAGAAAGAAATAAGGAAGGTTTAAAGGGTAGTCACCATTTAGATGCATCAGTATTCTGATATGGTAGATGTAGATCAAAGAAAACCTCCCTTCGTAGGTGATGTATCTATGAATCACCACCAGGACAGTGTGCCATTCGGGTTGAACCCAACTGCGAGGAATTCCCCTTCTCCAATCTGGATTCTTCTTATCTGGAAGGAGGAATTGATTCACAAACTCAGTTACCACATGTTCCTTCTTCCACCATCTTTCCCCTCCAACCACGAGCCTGCAAGCCTTGGCTATATTCTGCTTTGTCACCAGCATCAACATCTTGTCGATTTCGACCTCATGACCATCGAAGTTCAAAGAAAATTCCATGGAAACTCATTCCTCATATCCTTGAAATGTAGTGAGGAACTCAAACCACCCAGTGTCTCTAAATCTTTGAGCCATATGAGGGTAGGCTTCAAGGAGTTCGACACCTTCTGGTTCGATTCTGGCAACTTGTCCGCTCCGCTTTGGCGCCATTTAAACTCAAATATGCAACTAACACCCTCAGGTTCCAAATTCCCTTCCTGCAATTGCTGATATATATCTGATGCTTTCAATGGATACCTGTATTTCTTCCTGCAAGGATGAACTTAAAACAACTCGAACCGATCACATAATAATGATTAAATAACAGGGGACTTTGAAATGAACCCTGTGCACGTGTATAGCATTTATGTTCTAAACATGTTGGATTTAGAAATGATTTCCAAATTCTCATGGGAACACATGAACTCTCAACTCATGATCTTGTTATCATAACTAAATCGGGATAGCAAGCGCACATTATGGCATGATTATTTAGCACTACAGGAATAGGCTTATTCTCATAGCACATTTGACAACTTAAAATTTGAAAATTCCAACGGCATAAAGGAGACACTTCTAGTTTAAACAATGTTTTTCATAATCAAAACTCAAATAAATCATAAAAAAATTTAATGCAAACCATGAAATATCAAAAATCTAAAAAAAATGAAAACAGCTAAAAACGAAAAATGAGGGACGTGTAAGGAGGGTTTAGGACAAGGGTTTCTTACTTAAACCAAGACAAAATTAGAGACTAACATTGGATCCTTCTGGGTATGGAGTTTTGATACTAAACTCCAAGAACTACAGACCATTACCTTTCCTTTATCTCTGATTCATTTACTTCCCTGTGACTGTCTGTCTTTTATTCTCTGCAAAACTGTAAAAACAAGTCCATTGGGTATATGGAGTCTTTATTGAAAGAAAACCTACTGTACTAACTCTAACCTGTCGTACCTTTAAATTAAATAATGCTTCAAGAACCTCTCATTCACTGGGCCCCCAAAAATTTCAGTGTTATCTAAATTATGAAGGAGGAAAGTGTTATTGTTCATTACCATGGTTATCCTAAAAGGAACATACCATAGATTATCAAACTTTCCATGTTTTTATTTATATTCTCTCCTGGAATACCATCTCAATACCAAATCTCCTTCATTAAAAACATCTTTATTGGTTCCTTTATCAAATGTGGCCTTGATTTTGTTCTGATGAGCAGCAGCTTTCTGGTTAACCTGTTCTATGGCCTGCTAAACTTCAATGAGATGAAAAATCCTTTTTTGTACATCATTGGGTTCTTCCTGTTCTTCTTGCAAAAATTTCAAAACTAACAGGCCCAATTGAGTTGGAAGGATGGATTCTGTGCCATATACCATCTGGAAGGGAGATGTCCCAATAGATTTCTTGTTGCTGATGCGGTCAGCCCATAAAGCAAATTTCAACTTAGAATCCCATGCTTTTTTATTTTCTGCCAGCAACATTTTGATAATCCTTACCAGTGTCTTATTGGAAGATTCAGCCAATCTGTTTCCCTGGGGGTAGTAGGGAGTAGAATGAACCAATTTGATATTGTATTTATTGTAGAATTCAAGCATGGAATTCGACTTAAAAGCCTGTGCATTATCAGTGACCAACTTTTTAGGACAGCCAAACCTAGAAAAAATATATCCCTCTATAAATTCTATGATTAGCTTGTCTGTAGTATTTCGAGTCGGAATTACTTCTATCCACTTTGTAAAGTAATCAGTGGTTGTAAGAGTCCATCTATGCTACCCTGATGAAGTGGGATTAATTTCTCTAATGAAATCTAATCCCCACTATTGGAACGGTCTGTGGGCAATGATTGGTTTCAGAGGCATGGATATAAGTTTCTATTTTTCGGCAAATTTCTGACAGGGTTCACATGCCCTGACCTGAGCAAAAATATCTGAGAATAGAATTGGCCAGTAATAGCCTGCTCTCAGGATTTTGAAGGTAGTTTTCTTCCAATGATGATGCCCTCCACAAACACCATGATGCAAATCTTGAAAGATTTGTTTAGCCTCTTTTTCATCCACACATCTTAATAGAAAACTATTGGGATCTTTCCAAAACAGGGTCTGATCAATAATGAAATATTTTACAACTCTCAACTTTAATGATCTGTATTTTGATTTATCTAATTCTGGGGGAGATTGAAAATTCAGCAAGAAAAACACGATGTCCTTATACCATTCTGAAGAAGCATATTTGTTGTTTATTTGTAAGTCATTTTCTTCAATATGAATAGAAGAGTCTTGTGTCATATCTGAAAGATGGTATAATCCAATTGCTTTGTAATTGGATTCTGTCATCAATTTGGTGAGACCTTGTCCCTTTATCAGCTGGGTAGGCTTTATGGTGATATCATATTCCAAGATTTTAGTTATCCACTTCCCCCTCTTACCTTCAAAATCAGGCTGAACCAATATTTATTTGACTGCACTGCTTGGGACATAAGCAATAATTTTTTATTGAAGAAAATATACTCTGAAATATTTTAAAGCCTTCACTAAGGCATAAGCCTATTTTTCTATTAGATCATACTTCAGTTCAGAATCCCTGATATTTTTGCTAAAGAATGAGATAGGCTGCTCGTGACCTTGTTCATTTCTTTGCAGAGGAACAACGGCTATGGTATTTTCTGATGCAAATGAAAAAATTATGAACTCCTTTGAAAAATCTGGGCTAATTAGAACAGGTGCCTGAACAATAGCTTGCTTGATCTTTTCGAAGGATTCTCTTGCCTCCAGTATCCACTTAATTTTTGCATCCTTTTTCATCATATCAATGATGTATTTGACAATCTCTACAAAGTTAGGTATAAACCTCCTTAAAAAATTAATCTTACCAATGAAGGACTAAATGGACTTTTTATTTCTTGGAATGTCGATTAGCTGAATAGCCTTTACTCTTTCTGGATCTATTTTAATTCCTTCAGGCGAAACAATATGTCCAAGAAGCTTACCTTCCTCCATGGCAAAATGTGATTTTTTGGGATTAAGTGATATGTTGTACTTCCTGCATTTCTCAAAGGTCTGCTTCAAATGATGTAAATGATCTTCATCTGATGTTGAAAATACAGTGACATCATCAAGGTAAATTACCACAAACCTGTCTTTCTCACCAATGAAAGCTATATCCATATCTCTTTGAAATGTATCCCCAACGTTCATTAACCCAAAAGGCATCTTTTCGTACATAAAGGTGCCCCATGGAGTGGTAAAAGTTGTTTTCTTTTTGTCTTCTTCCATTACTGATATTTGATTGTACCCTGAATATCCATCTAGCATAGAAATTATTTTTGCGCCAACAACATTTTGTAAGATATAATCCATCTTTGGTAATGGATAATTATCTTTCAGAGAACATCTGTTTAGATTCCGGAAGTCTACACAGAGCCTTATCTCTCCATTATTTTTCCTAGTCGGCACAAGGTTTGCTACCCATTCTGAGTATCTTAGTGGCACTATGATTTTTGCTTCTAACAACCTCTTCAATTCCTTTTCTATTATTGGTAACAGTAAAGGATTGAATTGCCTGACTTTCTGCTTTACAGGTTTTGATCCAGGTTTTAGAGGGATTTTATGCTGAATAATTTCTGTATCAAACACTTTCAAATATTCATAAGACCAGGCGAATATATTTGAAGATTGTTTCATTAATTCAATATATGCTTCCTTCTTCTTTTTTGATAGTTTCCTGGATACTTTTACCAACCTGGGATTTGCATCTGAACTAATGTCACAGTCTTCCACGTCTGTTTATTCTATTTGGATAACAACCTTTTTGGAGACATCACTGTGATCGAATAGTCTTTCCAAAGGAGCCAAACCCTTAGGCAGATGGTTTGTCTTCAACTCAATGATCTTGTGACCAGCAATAGTATCTTGAAGAATTTTTGCGGTGTCTATTTCTGCTTTTGCTTCTTCATCATCTTGATCAATTAAAATGTTAGAAAAATCCTCAATGGTTTTCATAAATCTCTGAATTTCCTCATCATCTTTAAAAACTTGCCAATGTTTTATATTATCCGGGATTGAAGGTTTGTGTCTGACCTCAATTTGAAACTTCAGATTAGGAAACATCGGAGTTTTAAAATTGCTTGTTGCAAATGCCAAGGAATCAGCATGCTGATTTAAATCCCTGTGAACAAAAGTAATATTGAATGCCAAGAAGAAGTTATCTATATAATCCCATGCCTCATTTCTGTATTGTTTCAATCTTTGTTGCTTGGTTTGATATATGTTTCTAACCTGGTGAACAATAAGTTCAGAATCTCCAAAAACGAACAACTCATCTATTCCCATGTCTCTTGTAGCTTTTAATCCTAACAGCAAAGCTTCATACTCATTGATATTATTAGTGGTGTTAAATTCAAGTTTATATGACATTGGAATAACCTCCTTGGTAGGGGAAATGAAGACAATACCAGCTCTGGAACCTTCTTTAGAACTAGCCCCATCAAAATACATTTTCCAAATAAAATAATCTTCACTATCTCTTGTTTTAGTTATTGACTTTCTGACTGATACCTCTGCTATTTCCTCATCCATATGAAAAATAGAAGAGCCCAGATCATCTTCTACAGCATATATAGGGTGATTAGTGGGATTATCATGATCCCTTACCAAATAATCCAGTCTGACTTCTCTGTATAACCTCTATTGTTCACCACCAAAAACARGTATGGTTGCGTAGCTTAGGTCCATCTACAGAGTGCCACCTACCCTTTTAGCCCAAGATCTTGAAAGAAGCATCCCAAATTTTGGTGGTATGTCAGCCACGATAACATCTAACACCACACTCTTCATAGGTAATTGGGAAAKAGTTACGACCACATCTTTCATAAGCCCAAGACATTTGACTTTCTTGGAATCAAAAGAATATAGATCRTGATATGGTCTAGTAATGTCTAACCCTAAGTCTTCCATCACCACCTTAGACATGACATTATGCGAAGCACCAAAATCCATTAAGAAATTTTGCAGTATCTTGTCATGAATATTTAGTGAAATGTAAAAAGGTGGAGACACATCAATTTTGTCTTCAATGTGAGGTCCAATAGTAATAGCAGGATTTTCATCTTCAAGGTTGACTGTATCTGAGAAAGTGACATGAGCTGGAGCTTCTAGAGCCTTAAGGAAAGTTTTTCTAAATGGTTATGTTTTCAGAATATCTAATAATGGTACTGGAATCTTAATTTTGTTGATTTCATGTTCAAGATTGAAAGAAGAGACATTTTTATCTGGATCCCTTATATCAGCAGTGCTATCTTTGACAGGTTGCTTTAATGAATGATCTGCTTGAATATTAGGAACACCTTTGATTGCCCCTGTCTTTCTTGAAGTGTTGGTTTTCTTTGTAGAGATAGGCATGTCTACTTTAGGTTCCTGAGAACCAGATCTAAGATTGTATCTTTTCCCTTTACGTTCATGCTGGACAATCTCCTCTCCATCCCCTTCCTCAAACTGATTTGCAATCAAAGTATCTTCATATTCTTGTTGTGTTACATGTAAAGGGATTGATTTAGAATCAGTCAAGTGAACTGCAAAGTCTTCTTCTATACCATCATTATCTTCCTCCTCGTCTACTGCATTATTCTGAAAAGGAGGTAATACCTTTTGGTCATCTTGATTTTTTCTTTTTCTTGGTAAAATCTAGGGTACATTGTTTGGTCTCCTGAATTGATTGGGATTTCTATATCCACCCTCTTGTGCAGGTCTATTGGGTTGTTTTTGTTCCATCTTCAACCTTTCCATCTCAGAAGTCAAAGTTTTCAACATCTTTGTCATTTCATCCATTTTAATATCAGATGTTGAATTAGAAGATGAAGGCAGCTCTTCTTTTTTCTTTTTTCTATCTCTATCACTTCTGGATTTCAATTTTTCTACTGCTAATATGTTTGATTCCACCTCAATAGTTGCATCTTGCATTAGGATGAGGGTAGTGGCTCTTCTTTCCCTAAGCAATAAGGAAAATTCAACATCGAATGCATTGGAAAATGTGATTTTGGCTAATGCCTCTGAAGGTTTTATCTCCTCTGTAATTTTACCGTACATCAGGTTGAACCTTTTGGTAAAATTAGGAATTGATTCTCCTTGTTTCCTCCTTAAAGCACCAAATTCAGTAAGGTAATACTGAAAATATTTTTTATCTACCCATCGATTTAGAAAAGCCTCATCTAAAGCTATAATATCAGCTATTGAGTTAGCAGGCAAACTTTTGAACCACTTTCTTTCTTCCCCATCTAAACTTTGTACGGATAATCTCATCCATACATCAGCATGCTCTACATTAAAATTGTCTGCAAAACTATAAAATGAATTCAAATGTTCTTTAGCAGTAATTGATCCTTCTCCATTAAATTTGGGCAAATATCTCATATAATCATTTGGTGGAAAAGCATACATGACTTGAGGAAGTACCAGAGGGGCATACCTAGCTGCAACTATTTGGTCCATTCTGTCTGCGGCCATATTAGTTGTGTTTAGATTTTGGGGGATAAGCAAGATTGATGATGTTGTGGGTGAAACAATCCCTTGTGTTTTACAATTTATATGTATTGTCCCTTAACCTTGTCTTTCAATAGATGTAGACTTCTCTTCTGGACTTTGATCAACTAATGGACTGAGAAACAGAGGATTATCAAAATAATAATAATGTGTTCTAAAATCTTCAAGTGAGAAAGATTCACAAGATGATGCAGAAGTCTCTGTTTCACTCTTAATACTTGTGTTGGGAACTCTCAAATCTACAGTTTCAGACAACAAGTATGAAAATTTTTGTTTAATAAGATCAATAAGAAACTTCCTTTGTTCTGAACTTAATTATGAAACATTTGTTGGGAATGAAACTATATCAGACTTAACAACAGGCTTATTTTCACTTTCGGGTTTCAAATCTTCATTTGCTTGGGTTTTAATGATCTCAGAAGATTATTCCTGAGAAATTTCTAAAGATAATTTCCCTTTCGAATGTGAAGACTGACCAGGAAGAACTTTAGGCTTTCTTAGTATTTTTTCAGGGTCTGGCACTACTGCTACAGGCTCAGGATCTGGATTTTTCCTTGTTACTAGTCTCTTATTTGATGGTGGAGGATTTTTTGGAATTTTAGGTCCTTTCCCTTCTTTCTTAGGAGCCAGAATCACTACAGAGGAGTCGCCAAGTGAATAATCACAGTCTTTAGAAAATGTCCAAAATCTTGTTCACCATCAAGATCTGAATCTAAACTTGTCGTTTCCCCAGGGAAGTTATCTTCGTTTCTTCGCTCCCCGACAACGGCGCCAAAAATGTTAGTCCCTAAAGTTGCACTCGACTGGTAAGGGAAAGCTAGGGCATCATTGATTTTATTGCAAAGTATTTTTAGGGTTTTATGATTTGGTTTTGCTATAATGGTTGAAAACCGGGTCAAGCTTACAGCAGGTCATGAAAATCAAGATTAAAACATTGCATATCCCATTGGCTAAATAATAGGTAGATACATAGATGGAGTAAACCAATTCAAGAAAAAAGAAAGTGAAATCTTCAATTTGTCAATTTCACAAAGTTTAGTTTCAATATATTATAAAGAAACAAGGGTATCAACTTGAAATCATTACTTGAAAATTATCTCTACAGTAAAATCTTCACTGTATAAATTAACATTCAAGAACCAAAAGCATTGCAATTTGAATAATAAATTCAAGCATGAAAAATGAAATAACAGAGTAGAAAAGAGAAGGTCTAACCATCCATATGCCTTTGCTATTAAGTGTCAATTGAACATACATGCCTTTACAATAATCTCCACAAACATTTTCTATAGATCTCTAAATTTTCGACCCCCATAAGGTATGTCTTCTATCTATTTAAAACAGCTATGAAACTACCAGATCCTATTATCTAGGACAACTTTAAATGACTAGAATCAAAGAGTATCCAGATCCTAAATTATGTCACTAAAAAATGAGCTGCTATTTCCAAAATAGTCCACAGCTCAATAACTTGATATAGCAAACATTGTCATCAATACTCTACAAAATAGATATTATGTTTGACTCTGTAAAGCAGATCGAAATCTTAGCATTTTCTTGATCAAAATGAGTATTATTTGTCATATCTCCTGGAGCACCTTTAAACAAAATTGTAACCAATCTTCATGTTACCTTTAAGATAAAATCGCAGCAGAGGCTTTGGCATTTTTCTGTTTGAGCTTTGTGGTTAACACAACATTGTGCCAGTAAAGTCTAAAATTGATTTCTCTAAGTTCCTTAAGAAACGCCCTTTGCTCCTTCTTCTTCTTTTTAAGACTTTGAATTCTTTCCTGCTGGTGATCATTCCATTGTTCTATCTGCATCTATTCCTTCTTTAACTATTTTATGGTTTTTTGAAATTGTTTAATCTTTTCCTTATCAGTTCTTATCTCGACCCTGAATCCTGAACAATCTTCAAAGGGTGCATTTTCATTCAGATTTAAAGTAACACTGGCTTCTTTGGCTTTAACCTGATATTTTGAAATCAATTATGATCTATGTTCTTCTTCAGAACTTGATGAATCCATAGCTCCAGGTACATCTGGTAAGTAATCTGAATCTTCCATGTACTCCTATGTTTCTTCATGGAATTCACTGATGCCTTTAGTCATCTCTTTAGCCTTAGCTAATCTAGTTGAAGCTCTCATTACAGGGGCTATAGGTGGTGTAATTTTTCCCTTTCCTTTGCTGATAGATTTCTTAGGAAAAGGAGTCTTCTTTGCTTTTTTCCTGGTGCTTGTTTCAACCTCCTCAGAACCATCATCTATGATTATGGTGTTTTCTTCTTTAATGGTAGGATTGAACATTTCTTTTGAGTTCAGCCTATACTTATTAGTATCCCTGGTTCAATTTCTCTGAGGTTTTTGTGATACACACGCACCTTTTTTCCTTTTTCCTTTGATTGCAACGTTCTTTTTGCTGGTAGATGGCATTTCAGACTTGACTACAGTTTGAGCAATGAGATCATTATATGAATTTGTCTCTTCTTTGGCATCTTCCTCAGGAAGCACTTCATGTTCGGGCTCCCATCTAGGTCTCTTACTCCTGCTCTTTTTAGTTACCTTGATATCAGAAGATTCATCTTTTACAGGGTTTTCATCAGCAATATCTCAACTATGTTTAATAGTTTTCCTCCCTCTACCCTTTTTCGACTTATTGGATTGAGTAATAGGTTTTAAGGATTCTGTGAGCCAATTCCAGGGCTTTTGTAGTTCATTCAGGGCAAACATGACTAGGGTTTTAATCAGGACTTGATGGAACAAATTTCCCTTGGCATTAATGGAAATCGACTGTACCTTCTTGGACATTTTTGTCAAACTTTTAAGCAGGAAATAAGGAAGTTTTAAAGGGTAGTCACCATTTAGATGCATCAGTATTCTGATATGGTAGATGTAGATCAAAGAAAACCTCCCTTCGCAAGTGATGTATCTGTGAATCACCACCAGGGTAGTGTGTCATTCGGGTCGAACCCAGCTGCGAGGAATTCCCCTTCTCCAATCCGGATTCTGCTTATCTGGCAGGAGGAATTGATTCACAAACTAAATTACCACGTGTTCCTTCTTCCACCATCTTTCCCCTCCAACCACGAGCCTGCAAGCCTTGGCTATAGTCTACTTTGTCACCAGCATCAACATCTTGCCGATTTCGACCTCATGACCATCGAAGTTCAAAGAAAATTCTATGGAATCTCATTCGTCATATCCTTGAAATGTAGTGAGGAACTCAAACCACCCGGTGTCTCTGAATCTTTGAGCCATCTAAGGGTAGGCTTCAAGGAGTTCGACACCTTCTGGTTCAATTCTGGCAACTTGTTCGCTCCACTTTGGCACCATTTAAACTCAAATTTGCAATTAACACCCTCGGGTTCCAAATTCCCTTCCTACAATTACTGATATATGCCTGATTCTTTGAATGGATACCTGTATTTCTTCCTGCAATGCTGAACTTAAAACAAATCGAACCGATCACATAATAATCATTAAATAACAGGGGATTTTGAAATGAACCCTGCACGCGTGTATAGCGATTATGTTCTAAACATGTTGGATTTAGAAATGATTACCAAATTCTCATGGGAACACATGAACTCTCAGCTCATGATCTTGTTATCATAACTAAATCGCGATAACAAGCGCACGTTATGGCATGATTATTTGGCGCTACAGGAATAGGCTTATTCTCGTAGCGCGTTTGACAACTTAAAATTTGAAAATTCCAATGGCATAAAGGAGACACTTCTAGTTTAAACAATGTTTTTCATAATCAAAACTCAAATAAATCATCAAAAATTTTAATGCAAACCATGAAATATCAAAAATCTAAAAAAAATGAAAAAAACTAAAAACGGAAAATGAGGGATGGGTAAGGAGGGTTTAGGACAAGGGTTTCTTACTTAAACCAAGACAAAATTAGAGACTAACACCATGTATAGCTCTATGCTCTCTTGTTGTAATTCAAAGTATGAGTTGTAGTGTGACTTATAATTGTATGTTAGTATTACTACCATTGACCTTTATTCTAGTGAACACGGTAACATCTAATATAGAATACTAGTCAATTTGGAAGGTATAGGTGATAGACATGAACTAATCCCATTACAGATAACATGAACATACTTCTTATATGGTATAGATACTAGTAATACCAGACCCAAGGAGTTGTCTAAGATTTACTGGTGAATATGGTAACATATGAACAAGGGGAATCGATATGCATACTCTGATACAAGGTGGTATAGATAATAGCCATAGTATTCCATGGAGATCATACAGAGATTAGTGGCCTATACCTTAGACTCAGACTCTACACTCTTAACTATATCGTAATATTCACATAGCTCATACAGGTAAGATATGAAGTTGATTCCATTTCTTTAGCTCTCTCTTAATCAAAGTAAGTAAAACCCATCTGTATTGGATAAGAGTATACCCTTTGTAAGACCCTTGTTAATGATGCTACTAGTATAGTTATAGTGTTTCTTATAGTAATATCTCTATTTACACTATTCAGTACGAGTAATAAGGATAAGGAATCCCATAATATATGATAGTTATAACATGTGGAATTGATATAGAATATTATTGTTCACTATGCTCATATAACTAGGATCGATAGTAATACAATGTGACCATGATTGTGCTTATATTACGTAAATATGATAGGTCTCTGCTTTTGTTATCTTATGAGCTTTAACTATCCTATGCCTAATCCAATTCCATTGTAATTCCCCGAATCATTCGTATTACTTGGAGCTAAGTTGGGCATCACTCTTAGTTATAGTGTACATACTAGTCTATCAATACGGTTAGTTTACATGATATATAAAGAATGTGAACAATGAATTTACTTGGATATGTATAGTATTCAATCTTAACCCTATGTTAATCTATAGTGTATTCTGTAATTAGTATGGATCAACCATATTGTGTACAACTTATCAGGGTTACTTACTTGTTACTCTTCCATAATTAGCTAGTATGAAGCTTCATGTATTATCACAATATCAAGGGTAATCATTCTATTCATAACAATGAGCTATAATACAGTGAACATACAATAATCATAGACTATCTGAATCATAGAAGCATTACCATTAGTTAATACAGATCCATATTACATATATATGTAATGGTATGCATCTTATCATACGTGTTATTACTAATATATCATGACATATATTGTATCTAATATTTTAGTAATATACATGATTACAATACCATCTTTAAGCCAAGTTACAATACCATGTATTCTCCCTATAAGTGTATGTTTCTATTAATTACAACATAGTGATTAGTGTATTAGCTAGTCTAATAATCTCAATATCATGGAAACAATAGGGGTAAAGTAAGTGTACAAAAACATGAATCAAACCTGTTGTAATCATACCAGCTAACTATATAGGGTTGAACATGATGAATTAATGAGATAATATGATATGAGACCACAACAAGCCATGTGAACAAACTGAATTACACTACATTCTTTGCTTAGAAGTAATTCCATCATATTCGGTACATAATGACATTGATGTTGCACTCTTATTGATTAGGGTCCTACTCCTAGTATAGGATATGAATAAGACCTATATTGGTTGTGCTCATATGTTACATGTATACATTTCTTATACCTTTTCATACTTATGGGATTGGTTCTAACTCGGTACTAATACAAATACAAAAACAACCTTTACAATCAAATTATGATACTCTACTCTATGCTTCTATGATCTCAACATAATATAGGGTTATGACTCATACAAGAAGATTTGTTCATGTTCTATGATGTGTAATAAGGATAAGTATAAGCATACTATAGATAGTATTGAATCCATATTAATAACTAAGAGTAATACATAGCTAAATTGATGTGTGTTTGATATGTTGTTATCCTTATTTGAGCTTACTGTATCTCCATATTAATCTTACATGACTAACATGATCTATGAACATAATCATAATCCAGTAATGTTTGAATATGATGAATATAGTCTTATAAGCAACTTCATAGATAATGAATCAGTGTTGTATTGAGAATCATTGCCATTGTTTCAACATAACATAGCTTAGTTTGATCTGTAATCAAGCACTGTAACCTATATATAAGAAAACCATAATCACAAGCTATGGCCTATTCCATCTATTCATGTTATCTTATCATAGCATCTTCAAGCTTGGTTAACTCTATACCAGTATAATCCAGTATTCATTGCACTACTGATATGATAGATTCATTGTTTCCAGCTTTATGTACTATTGATTAGGATGAATCTGGGCTTGCCCCTGTACATGGACTAGACGTATTTGGCCTTGTCCATGTACAGGGACAGGACTGAATTTGGGCCTGTCACTCTACATGGACAGGGTTGTATTCAACCCTGTCCATGTACAGGGATAATTGAAACTAGAAACTCTTGAATGATCTTGTGCTTATATGTCCCATATAGTATTATTACTCTTCTGCATATTGGAAAAATTATATAAAATTTAGATTCCCATCTCCTTGACTCAACAAAGTAGATCAACTCTTTTTCCTCCACTTTTTTTCTTCCCTTGCAAAGTCACAGTCCACGGGACTATGACTTGGTCGTGGGGAGCCAGCCGTGGGCACGCCAATGGCTTGGCCACAAGGCTGGGCCCCTACAGCCAAGTCATAGTCCAAGTCACAACCATACTTAGCCCTTCCACTACCTGATCAACCAACATCAAATTCTAATGTTAGCAGGATGTCCTTTTCAACCAAAACTACTTAAATCCAAGTACTAAACTGTTTTAGCTGAACACTAATTGCAAAATTGTTTAACGATGAAAATATTAAAAACCCAGGAGTTTGTTGAAGTTTTCCATGTCCTCCTTCTTTGCCATATATCCATATAATATACGTTTTTCACTAGTAGGGTGAGTCAGCATTCCATGTCGATCCCAGTCAGCTCTACCTCTTCCTTCTTTTAAGAAATATTTATGTAAATGGTCTACCTCCAAGTAGCCAACTGCAAAATCCTCAAAAATCAATAGGCTTATGCCACGGTGCCCCTTTGGACCGTAGGCTTGTCTTGCCTTGATGGGTTTATATGCTTTGAAATCTTCCAATAGTTCTTTGGTTCCCATGCCAGAATCTATTTTAATTTTTGTCTGAATTTGGATTGGTACAGAATCCCAGCTTTAATTAGTTGAAATTTACCTTTAGAATATGTTTAAACATTCAGATTTTAAAAATAAAAACTTATCTTGCGTGGAAAAAATAATAGTTTTATTTCCCTTATGTCTTGTCTATGAGTAACTAAAAGAGATGTGAGAATATTTATAAAACTCATAATAAAATAAAAATAAACTTGCATAGTTCATTCTTAACCCTCTATATTTCGACATCTAAAAAATTATGTGAATATTTATTGAATCCAAGATTAAAATGAATTTACTATGATGTGTAATAGTTCAAAAGATTGCAAAAATGATAGAAGGTAATATATTTCACATGATCTTAGTTGTAGAGCGGCGGCGGCAGAGAAGGTGAAGGGTTCATTTTTAGGGCTTCGGCCTGGTCTTGCAGTCCTCCACAGGCCCACTGCCTCCTCGCAACCTGTTCTAGGCTTCAAGCTCGTTCCCACCCCGTTAGCAGATCCCTAATGGCGGCTGTGTCGTCCCTGGTGGTTGCACCTGCGGCTGTTGCACCCCCTCTCGTGGCTGCGTCCTCTATGGCGGTCGACGCACCCCCTGCTCCTGCTCGAGCCTCTTCAAACGTTGTTGCCAAGCCCGACGGGGGTTTCTCCGCCCACCCTCTCCCAAATCAGGGTCCCTCTTTGGGACGTGCGAGACGGGCTTCTTTCAAGGATATGGCCTCCCTTCGAGGGGGTTCCTCTGCTCCGAATACTTCGATTGTTGAAGCCCCGGAAGTTTCTATCCAGATGCCAAAGGAAGCACTGGTGTATTCCTCTCAGCTCAGCAAGCTCGCCCTGGTTTGCAGGTTTAACGACTACTGGCCGAATCTGGTTGATCTTCGCTCCTGGATCAACTCTGAATGGTCCCCGCTTCTTGTGGGTGAGGTTACAGTCTGCCCCCTTGCGAAGGGTTTTTTCGCAGCTATCTTTGAATCTTCTGATGAAAGAGACTTGGTCTCCAGCTCCGGGCCATGGTTCTGGGGCAGAGAAGGGTTGTCCGTGCAGCCATGGACCCCTGACTTTGATCCAGCCACGGCCTCTATTTCTACTGCTCCGATCTGGGTGCATCTCTCGTCACTTCCCTTGCACTTTCGGGGGGACAAATCTCTTGAATCTATCAGAAATGGCATAGGGAAATATCTCTGCAATTGTCCTGAAGCTGCCCCAGTCAACTCCACCTTTGCCCGGATCTGTGTAGAGATGGACTTCAACAAGGGTTTCCCAGCAGAAATCATCCTCCTCGGAGAGAACTTCTCTTGGACCCAGAAGATCGATTTCGAGAACCTCTGTTTCAGATGCAGGTTATGTTTTGAAACATGGCACATAGCCCAGAACTGTGAGAAGTCATCCGGGAAAAGAAGATCATCCCGAAGCCAAAGGCCCACTTGGTGGACAGGAGCGCAACCGGAGAAGCAAGCTGAAGTAAAGATCCCGCCGTCAGAATCTGAAGGGGAATCCATCTCCATCCTCAAAGAACCTGGAAAGGGGGAAGACCCAGCGGAAGCAACTCTGCCCAGGGCTTCAAGCCCAACCAAGCAAGCCTCAAGCTGGGTCGATATTGCTGAGGCAGAAGAAGTGCAAGCTTAGCCGGAAATTCATAACCAGGGTCAAAGAAATGAATGGCAGGTCGTAACCAAAAAGAAAAAAAACGTCTATCAGCGGGAATATGTAATGACGCGAAGCCGATCTGGCTCGCTGAAATAGTTATTAACAAGATGTATTCTGAGTAATGTGTAACATTTCCAGGATCTTGAACTTTAAGTGATAGAAAGCACTCTCGATGTAAAGGACCCAGTGGCTTGCCAATGTTTTACTGGCCAGTCCACCTTCTTAATATAATCCATAACTGTTTTCGTAAAAAAAAAATAGTTCAAAAGATTGCATTCAGATTATAAAAGTGTTTTAAAATTCTGTGCATAAATGTGTTATATAGTTTGGTACAAGTAGAACAAATCTTTATGTTTATTTTAAATTTGTTAATATTTGTACATTTATATTTATGTTTATTTTAAATTTGTTAATTGGTATTTAGATTTTAGATTTGGTATGTGCGCATTTATTCTGGTCCAGTTTAGATTTAAAGGCAATATTTTATTGACTGGTAATAGTTCTGGTCTATTGTTCGACCATATAATTTATTAAGTGGTTTAATTTAAATAAATTTATGCATAGAAATATATTTCGTTCTTTCGGTTATATTCAAATATTATCCGACGAACATCATCTTAATCTTTTTAATAAATTATATTTCTTGTAAATATAATACAAATAAATCTTTACTTCTATTTCTTTTTCTTTAAATATAAATTTGTTCTTCTATTTCTTAAAATATAAATTTGTTCTTATATTTACAAATATATATATATAATGGAAAAAATTAAAAACATATATTTTTAAAAAAATTAATAAATTTAAAAATAAAATAGGAAGACAATTTAAAAATTACATGTTTATATGTTCAAATTATACGTGCACAAACAATAAATTTATAAACAATATGGAATTACTTGAAAATGAGAATTTGATATAGACATTAATAAATAATTTATAAACAATATGGATTTAGTTAATTTGATATAGATATTTAACAATCAAATATTAAGAATAGAGTAAACATTTAAGTGATTAGTTTGTGCCTGAGCAGTCAGCGAGGAGCCGAATCTGCTGTCTTTCACTCTGGTGTTAAAGACTTAGATTCAAATGCCTTGTTTTTCTATGCATAGATAATCTCTTATTAAAATTGGTTGTGACTTGGCCGCGGGGTCCAACCTTGTGGTCAAGCAATGGGCACGCCCATGGCTTGGCCACATGGTTGGCCCCCCACGGCAAAGTCAGAATGATTTCAAACGTTTGGTATTTCATAAAAATTTCAAACTCTCCAAGTTTTAATTTCATAAGTTTTTTATTTTATAAAAATTTCAAATCTTTAGGAATTCAATTTATAAATCCATTTTTACATATGTAATATTAGATTATCATAAGTTATAAATATTATTTTATAGATTGTTGATTCTGGAATTCCTTGCTGTTAATTTGTAAAGGAATATTTGTGAAATATACATACAATGGAAAATATTTAAAACATATATATGTAATTTTTTTTAATAAATTTAAAAATAAAATAGGAAGACAATTTAAAAATTACTTGTTTATATGTTCAAATTATACACACAAACAATAAATTTATAAACAATATGGATTTACTTAAAAATGGGAATTTGATATAGACATTAATAAATAATTTATAAACAATATGGATTTAATTAATTTGATATAGGCATTTAACAATCAAATATTAAGTTTTTAAATTTGATATAGACATTTAACAATCAAATATTAAGAATAGACTAATCATTTAATTGATTAGTCTACAATCGTCCAGGAGCCGAATCCACTGTCTTTCACTCTGGTGTTAAAGACTTAGATTCAAATGCCATGTTTTTCTCTGCATAGATAATCTCTTATTAAAATTGGTTGTGACTTAGCCATGGGGGGGGCATCCTTGTGGCCAAGCCGTAGGCTCACCGATGGATTTGGATGGCTCCCTGCAGCCATGTCACAGTCATTTCAAACATTTTGTATTTTACAAAAATTTCATCAAAATTTCAAACTGAACTTTTTATTTCAAATGTTTTGTAGTTTATAAAAATTTCAAATATTTAGGAATCCAATTTGTAAATCCATTTTTACATATGTAATATTAGATTATCATAAGTTATAAATATTATTTTATAGATTTTTTATTCTGGAAATCCTTGTTGTAATAACCACTTTATCTTGCCTCGACTATTTCTCCACTTTGATTAATGCCTATTTCAATTTCTTCATATTGTCATGAGTCTTGGTCACATATCTGTGTAAGACATGAATGACCTACTCATGTAGATTTGGTTTTTCCTTGAAATTCATCTAATCAACATTTAATGTAATATATGCTTGGATTTTTAGTTAGCAACTGACTGAATTTCACTTTTTTCAGTCTCTAGAACAACCAAATTCAGCACTCATTTTTTATATGGCTTCTCTTCCAAACCATAGACTCTTATCATAGTAAACTGCTCAAAAAGGAACCAGTCTCCCACTTTGGTGTTGTTTTGCAATTGTAGTGACCCTTTGACTAAAGGAATAATTATAACGAATACTTCATTTTGGATAATAAAGTCTAATATAGACATAAAAGAGTTTACATATTGCAAAAAACCTTCACTGGTGACATGATCTCTTACCATAGGCAGCCACTCAATGGTTGGGAGAGCAACATGTTGGTTGGTCATTCACCATCCTAGATTTAAAATAACCCAGATGTGAGTATTTTTTATGGATTAACATATGGATCAAGTGACACTAGTACATGAATGACCTGGTACCCCTAAAATTTAAAAATTGTTGGTGCATTGTATTTGCCAAGAACTTGCAGAAATCAAACTTTATGAAGGTTTGATTCTCGGGGTGTGACAAGGCTACTAGGAAACCTAAATACAATGATATCCATTATAAAATTATTATAAATAGAAACAAACTTTGAAACATATGCAGTATATTCACTGAAGGCATTCCCTCAACCTCCAGAACAGATACATCGAAACATAGGTAATATATTCACTGTTATAACATTGGGATATGTTATAACATACTACAATGTAATATCTTATAACATATTACTATAACATATAATTACATTGTAATATGTTATATAGTAATATATGTTATGAAATATTACATTGTAATATGTTATGACATATTACATTGTAATATGTTATGGAAAATCTACATTAATATAGCACAACAAATAGAAAACAAATAGTGAAACATAGGTAGTATATTCACTGTAGTCATTCCCTCAACCTCCAGAATAGATACACTGAAATATGTAACAGTCACTTTGCAATCACAAACAGAATTCCAACAACTTGCAATCATATAATACATTTTCTCTATCAATCCCCCCCCAAGTGTAATACAAACTTGTTGATACTTAGTGCCATTGCTTTGTAGATGGCAGATTTCTTCCATCCAACCAAACATGGCGTAAAGTTAATCATTGATTTTCATGGACTGTGCTCCATACATGTTGGATGCATGAAATATGATTGCCCATATATATAACCGCTACTCCGTTACCATACTTTGACCCATGTACTCTTGGTGGATTTACCAAGGTTATTTTTTCTAATATTAAGAAACCAAAATATATTTAAAATGGGCATGGGTAGTGGAGTTATGCATCGCCCTATTATAATGCTCAAAGGTGTCTTCACTAAGTTGATGGATATTTCTATTAATTTTTTCTTATTTTTTTTTCTTTCTTCATAATTTTTGTTGGTCAATGTTGGAGATATTAACTCGTACTTGTCTTGTGATTAACTTTTCATGAATTTCCAAAGGATAGATATTGAGGAGAGATGTAGACACGGGATTCTCCAAACACTCCTCGCAAACTCTCTAGGCTCTCCCAAGAAGGAAGAAGAGAAACTCATTCTTCGACTAAGACTCTGAGTGACCAACAACAATCTCGTTAGAGGAGATTATCAAACGATTCTGTGAATAGATCAACTGCAGAATGTGCTCAAACAAGTGCTATGGATGTAGTATTATTAGATAAGTTGCGCATTGATACTCCTACACCTGAGAATGTAGGGAATACCTCAGGACAAGATAATATTTCTAGTAATTTTCTTAGATTTTGTTTATTTTTGTTATATTTTTGTGTATTTAAATTTATGTCAAATTAAATGTTGTAATTACTTTCAAATGTGTGTTTAAACAATGTGTTTAGAGCAATGGATGAAAATGAAAGAGAGAGTGGTTGTCATGAAGATTCTAAGTTTGGTGCAGAGGGTGAAGGTGGATTTAGGAGGTCGTGTTATCAAGAAACAAAATATTACACGCCTACGTCCACCTATCCTTCGGATGTTGGTGATGAATTTCCCTAGGAAAGGATTACTAAAGAAATGACCCTTGAGTGATGCTCAGGTGTTAAAAAGAGGTTGGAAAATGATTTGGTGGTCTTGGAAATTCCTCAGGAGAGTAAACAAAACTTGCATATTGTTTTGCATTTATTGCAAAACTTTATGGATGCATATTAAAAGATGGGGCCAACCACTGACAGTTTTGTCGATCTAATGAGGCGACGAAATTCAGAGGTGATGGGCCCTAATAAATGGGAGGCAGTAAAAATTAAATTTTCAAAAGAAGACACAATTTTGATGTTCAATTTCAAATATGGGCCAAAGCGAAAGATGTTGAATATGCAATATTTTAAGCACCTTGACATTGCAGGACATCTATATAACAGATTTTTGGCAGCATATGGAAAATTTTCGTGGAACGATGAGGTTCCACACTATTTTGCAAGACACTTTTATGCAAATTTTTTTATGCACATTCACCCTATTTATATTATTCTATCGTTTGATTATTATGGGACTGGTAAATGATGGACATATGATCGCAAAGGGGCATATCGAAATTCGACACTATTGAGGCCTCCACGACCTTTAGTATCTCTCCCAACAGGAGCATTTGCTTCACATTCAGAGTTGCAAGCTTCATCAAAGGTTGGAAAAGAGGCTAGGAATGCAATCGGGGAAAATTTGGAAGCGATTTTTTATGGTGTTGATGTTGGCATGAACCGTCAGCGAGCGGAAGCCAATTCCTAGACCACATTTTTTTATAAAACAGATGCGGAGTTAGATACAATGTCAGTAGAATATCTTAAGGAGTATGCAAAAATTTTCCGTGATGGGTGGAAGAAGGTCATTTAGAATGATGACTCGAACAACAAATTGGTATGTGTTCTAGTTAGTAATTTTTTTACGCATTCTAGGATAGTTTACTTCTAATTCTAGATTTAGATATCATTGTATCTATAGAAATAATCGAGTTGTTATTGTCATTAATTTCAGTTTGGAGATATGTTAAATAAATCTCAAGTAAATAGGGGAATTGATTCCACAAGTTTAAATTTGGATGGATTGAATCAGGTATGTGTTTTCTGATATCCACAGATGAGCACTTTGGTTGTCCAATCTCCAATATTTTGAATAAGAGATCAACAACATTTATAATTTTGTATAAATGTGAACACATTGAATCCTAGATTTAGTTCTTAGTTGTGTTGTTCACAGATCCCTATTCCATCTCCTACTACTTGGGGAGGCTTGTCTCAATTCTCATTGGGAGAGTTTGAAGAGGGTGGGAGTCAACAGGTATCATTTAATGTGTTAAAATCATTTAAATTTAATGTGTTATGATCATTTAAATTTAATTTTCAAATTTGAAATGTGTTATATAGAGTAGTGTGGAGAAGAAAGTACTTGAGAGTGTGCTTAGGAGGGAGATTGGGATTGAGGAGGAAGTAGAGGAAGCACCCAGATTTGGGAAGGATGTGTCCATTCAGGATGATTCATAAATATATGTTCATTGAACATTAGTGGGTTTTAATTTGTTTTTATTTTGAATAAGCTTATATTTTTTACTTTTATCAAATTTTTAGTTTAGTTAAGTTCTTATTCAACGCTTTGATCAATTATTTTGAAATATATAGAACCCATATATAAGTTTATCATTGTCTTAAATGGTGTACATTCAAACTTATTTAAGTTTATATCATGATGAAGACCTAATTTTGAACTTGAATATTTGATTATTTGAAAACAAACTCTATCCCACATCAGAAAAGGGAAAGTTTCTAAATTTGTTTCGATTACATTCCTTGATTTCTTGTCCAAGAATGGTGTGGTATGGAAATTTGTGTTTTCTACATACAACGAAGTGAATTCCTTCTTACCAGGGTATTGTCAAAATCTTAACTAAATTGGTTACTAACAACAAAAACCAGCATTCAAGTAGATTTACAAATAAGCTATGCATATGTATATGTAAGATAGCTCACACATATTGTATATGTGAGTTAGCTCACACATAATTTCAAAGAGCATTTGATTATATGTAATATGAATACATCCCAAAGAGATTTAAATGGTTTTTGAAGAATGACTTAATATACATGTGTAAATTTGTGTTTTCTTCATGTACATGAAAGATTATATGAGAATATTTATTCCACCGCAGAAAGAAGAGATAAGTATTTTCCGGAAGAATGGTTTTTAAAATGGAGATTTGTGAACTTTCATAGATATAATTAGTTTTTTGGAAGAATTGTTTAATATGGAGATTTATGAGTCATTTAATTTGAAAGGGCATTATGGAATTTGATTATATGTCCACTGCACAAGAGGAGAGAATTATTTTACTGCTGAGGAGATTAGTATTTTATTGCTGAGTAAATAAGATCAAATAACATCACCTGTGATGAGAATTTCACCTGAAGGATTTGGGACTTTATCCACAAGGAGAATTTCACCTGAAGGATTTGAGACTTTATCCACAAGGAGATAAGTATTTCATTGGAAGAATGACTTAATATGGAGATTTTTGAACTTTCTTTATACATAGTTCTATATTTATTTTCAGATTATTATCTAACTCTAACTTTGAACACAATTTTTTTTTTACGAAGAACACAATTTTCCTCTTTAAATTTTTTTAAGATTTTAGATAAGATTTTACAAATTGTTTAAATCATGTATGCTTAATGTGGAGAGTAACTATCTTAAATCTATTTAAGTGTGGTTGGGTATGTTATTATTTCTTATTGTTTATTTAATATTTAATTAAAGTATATATGTTAATATCTGTTATTTGTTTTTTTTTATTATTGTTTTTTAGTGTTACAAATGTCTAAATTATATTTGGTGGAAAATATGTTTACATTATATTTGGTGGGAAAGAGTATGTTGGAGGATGAGACTTAACTCTTTTGGTAAGTATGTGAATTTTGTTTTAATCACAATTTTTGAATTCTGGTTTATTTCTCATGTTTGAATTGTAAATATTTAATTTTTGAATTATGTTTTTTTTGCAGGTTTGAATTGCATGTATGAAGTGATCTATCTTAAAGTGATGGCTTAGAGTCAAGAATTTTGGAGTTAAATGTCTTCGTTTTTGTTATCATCATAAAATGGATGTGGAACCTATGTATTTGGAAGTGTAGCTATTCAAACTTTGATTATATATATATATATATATATATATATATATATATATATATATATATATATATATATGATATTTTTGGAGTTCAAAATATCAATTTATTGTCTCATATTTGATTTCTCTTATATTGTTAAATATGATACTGTTAATTTATGTTAATTTCTCAAATGAAGTTAAAATGATGAGAGTCTCTATCTTTACTATGTCAATGTTGAAATAAAATTGCTTTGTTGTTAATCTGATAAACACCATTACTAATGTGAGAATAGATTTGTTTTGGTTTGGTTCAAGACTTGGCTTGATAGATTGTGGTGGTCTGACCAATGCTCAAAGGTGTCTGCACTAAGTTGATGGAAAAAAAGTGGCAAAGTTGTTAATTTTGAACTAATGTTTTGTATGTTCTCTTTTTTACAATGCATTAAATTAAGCATCAAACTCTTAAATACTTGTCTACTATGTATTAATTTAAATGTTTCATTTTATGTTCATTGTGGAATGTTCAAAAACACATGATACAATTCAAAATATTTCATTGCGGACTATTCTTGGGCCTATGGGGACTGATAAAATTCAACTTATTTCATTGTGGACTGATACAATTCAACATAAAGTTGAACTCTTGGGCCTATCCTACTATGTATTAATTTAAATGCTTCATTTTATGTTCACTATGGACTGTTCAAAAACACATGATAAAATTCAACATATTTCATTGTGGACTCTTCTTGGGCCTACGGGGACTGATAAAATTCAACATAAGGATGAACTCTTGTGCCTATCCTACTATGTATTAATTTAAATGCTTACTTTTATGTTCACTGTGGACTGCTCAAAAACACATGATAAAATTCAACATATTTCATTGTGGACTCTTCTTGGGCCTACGGGGACTGATAAAATTCAACATATTTCATTGTGGATTGATAAAATTCAACATAAAGATGAACTTTTGGGCCTATGGGGATTTTTATTACTCTTTTCCTACTTTTCCATAAAAAAATTGATGGTTGCGGGAGATTCCAAGGTCACTATCAACTAGATAAATTCCAAATCCAACCTGAACTTGATATATTTCAACAACTGGAAAGACAAGATCAAAATCTTAAATAATAGATTTGAATCTATCAAATTTATGCACATACATAGATAGTTCAACAAAGTAACAGACAATATCAGAAGCTTAAATAATAGATTTGAATCTATCAAATTTATGCACGTACATAGACAGTTCAACAAAGTAGCAAACAACCTCTCCAAAAAGGCACTCAAAGGAAATTATGTCTGGCTCTTTTATGAAGAAATTGTTGATGGAACTATTATATGTACGGAAAATTTTTACATTTTCTAGCCTGGATCTTTACAAATGTCTCTTTTTCAAATAATTTTGTATATGACACTAGATGATTTTTTATAACTTTACTACAATGTAAAAATGTGAAAGGAAGGAAAGACTATAGATCTTTTTTTATCATCACTTTATAGATCCATATGTAACAAAAATTTCATTTGATTCTAATAGAATAATAGTGAAACTGTTCTTTTCACGTGGAAAAAAAAAAAAAAAAAACTAAGAAAAATAGTGTAACAATGGGTTAGAAGACATAAAAAGAAAGAATAACTTAAACAAATGGAAGAATGAAGAAAGCCACTATAAATATTACAAAGTAAGAGAGAGACACACACGGGGCTCTACACACACTTGAATTTGAACCTAGGGCATTTACATTGTCTTTATCATTTCGATATTTTCAGAGAGACATGGTCTCACATTTACATCAAAATCTCAATTTACATCAACATCTCAATGAAAGGTTTTAATGGTCTTTGAATTCACCTTCTTCTCATACGAACAACTATGAGAAAACTACAAAGATGATAACAATAACTAACAAAAGCACAAGAAGAGATAGAAGAGATATTGAGATCACTCATGCAATATTTTGTCTTGTCTTGATTTTATTTGCACTGTGTTTATTTATATAAAATATTGGATGAAATAATTTCAATATGTTGTTTTCTTGATTTTAAAAAAATCATCAAATTTTATAGTTTCTATGAAATTTCACAATGAAATATTCAAGAAAATGTGAAATAAAAATTAAATTTTATAGTTCATCAAATTTTATAGTTTCTTATGAAATTTCACAATGAAATATTCAAGAAAATGTGAAATAAAAATTATAGTTTCTCACTTATAATTTAAATTTTGTTTGATTTGGAAATATGGTTGAAAATAGTCAAAACAAACCATCAAATTTAATATAAGTCCAACAATGAAAATAGTCAAAACAAGTCATCAAATTTAATATAAGTAAATGATCTTCATTAAAATTTATATTGATATTAAAATTTATCAGAATTTAAAGTTTTTCTGAGCCATCAACAGTCCCTTATAATGACATGGAAATGGTTCCTAGTTTTGATATGAAGTTATCATTTTCATATGAAAAAACATTGAACAATCAAATTGCAAATAATGAATGCATTTATCCTATATGTAGTAAATCAGTTACATGCATTAAATGATTTGTGTATATGATTTGGATAATTTGTAGGATTAAAGTATAATTATCCAACGTATAGGCCAATTTAGGTTCCCTAGATACAATCTATAGGTTATTCCTTGAAATTGTAAATAAGACTTGATAAAATTTATAATTCATGGGAAATACAACTTTTCTTAATTGAATGGACCATGAAGTAAACTAAACTGGAAATGATTATAGAATCCTAGATATTCATAAATACATGTACTTTCAATGCAAAATAAAAAAAAATGGAATGTACATGTGTCACTTACATTTAAAAGGATCGTAATGGTATTCCATCTTCAATTATTCGTTCATGATCGACTTTGGACATTTTCCATTTTCTAACTTTTAGTTTTTTTTTATTGAGCTTCTATTAACTTTATGTGCATTGCACATACCAAATGACTATATTGACAACTTGTGACATTTGACTGGTAGTCTTGAAAGTGAACATGAGTATCGGTTTGATGGGTTATCATTTCAATACAATTGATCATCTTTCATATATAAAACCGTTATCATCAAAATCTTCTAATAGCCTCATCTTTTGTTCTGTGCATCGCATCAAATAATATTTCACGTTTTCAGTGTTGTCTACAGGTGCAACCATGGAAAAGACATCTCCTGTTAATAATTGGATATATTGGACACCAAATAGTTTGTGTTAGATTATCACACAAGTACATTTACAAGTTATTTGAAAAAAATTAAACATAAAAATTACCTTCTCTAACAAGATCAGAAACTCTATCGCCATCAACTGACACTATAGTTTCATTTGATTCCATATCTTCTGAGCTTGCAAGTGGCATTTTCCCTTTTACATTAACTTCGATATGTCTAAGCTTTAACATATTCTGCATTTTTATTTTCGCAAATATCTATGGATTATTTGTCCTCTATGCAAACTGAACAAAAGCAAGACTCATTTCTTCTATCAAATGAAAACACATTTTGATAACTTTTTGTTTTAACTGAATGTATTTTTCTTGTCCCATGTATTGTACTAGCATCATATGGGATTGATCTATTTACATCTTGGATTCCAACATACCAAAAAAACCTGCACAAGACAAGAACTTGTTAACTTGAAATGTCTCAAGAAAATGATTGAAGATTGAATATAAATTTGAACACGTTCAAATAAAAATATCATTGTACATGTGAAACATGTATATATAGACACACCTGTGAACATCCCTTGACGGATTATATTCATGGCTTAACGCCATTTTGCACCATTCAAAAACTTGTTCAATGAATTCAAATCAATCGGCATGAGGGTTCATCTGATACATTCGAAGTACTCGTTTTACACATGCTCCTGCACCGTCGTGCTCTCATTTTCCATGATCAGTCTCAAAAAAATTTCAACAATGTGTAATGTTTGATTTTTTATGAAGACGACATAACCAATAGAATGATCGTGAATATTTGAACTAACCCGCACACCCATTTGACCATATCCAATGTCGATCAAATCCAATTTTGCATTCTTTCAATGAATCATAAAATTTATCAAAACAATGTTGTATATAATGTGTGTCATGTGCTCGATTATCACTTATATACAAGTGATATTCTTTAATAACATGTTGATTGTCGTCGGTGTTTTATATGTTATCAAGACTCTGTTAAGCATGTCTATATAGAACGTGGACAAATATCGTGACTGGATCAGAATGATAATATTCACTTTGTATTTCATTTTGTGCAGCGAATGTGTAATTCTCTACAAAATCAACTACAAACAAAATTGTCCATGATGGAAACACTTCACGGGATTGTTTGAATTGTAGGTCTTTCCATCGAACTCTATGTGAATTCTTGATGTATTTATAAATTTCTTCCTCAAACTTCTTCAAAAAATCTATAACACAGATTTTATCTACTCTCAAATCAATCCTTTTGGAAATAACATTTGAAGAATGTGGAACCATGTTGTTGATATATTCATATCTCTTCCAATTGACTGTTATATTAGAAAATGATTGATCATTCATAACAATGTGATACTTTGAGTGAAACAAACTTAGATTTCCACAATGATCACATTTCTTTCCACCAACACATTTTTTTTGTAAAATAAATCATCACCTTCTCTTTCACATAGAATTCCAGATATAAAAGCACAGAATGTGGAAGGAGGTGAACTTAGCCATAAAGTTTTACCAAAATAAAATAAAAAAGTGTTGTAATACAACTCAAATTCCACATGATAATGACAACAACAAGTGTCACGAACAGTGATGGGTCTAACAAACCATGGTTTTTGTTGCACAAATGTATTGATGGAAATTTTAACTTCTTTGTGCTCGTCTTTGAACTTATTGAACAATTCTATTTGTCATTGGCAATATATGTTTTGGATGTTCTTCATATTGTTTTTGTGCTATTCTTCGTCGTAACTGTAACATCCCGCTCTGGTGCACTTACCAAACTTATTATTTGAGGACACTTGCTCGCAAGTGATCCGGATTTTATGATGATAAAA